>PVIH01001875.1:0-212918 GCA_004025045.1 Sigmodon hispidus
AAAAAAAAAAAAAAAAAAAAAAAAAAAAAAAAAAAAAAAAAAAAAAAAAAAAAAAAAAAACAACAAAAACCCAGGTTCATAGCAGTACTCTTGAGTTTCCAGAGAGGAAAAGTAAGGTAACAAAACTCCAGTGGCTCTGCTCAGAGAAACTGACAGAGTGCCCCATACTAGGTTGAGACCGCACCTAGAGACCTCCCCCCCCTTGAACCATGGCAGCTGTCATACTAATAGGTAATCATCAGAGGTTTCAGTATACAGTAAGCTCACTACACCTACTTGGTAAAACTCACACTACATACACTACACCTACTTGGTAAAACTCACACTACATACACTGAGCAAGTTAAGACATGCTATTTAGATCTTTTTAAAAGGCTTTAAAAAGTGAGTTATTATTTGGCCCACGTATGTGGCCATGGGAAGCCAAAATACACATGCCCATTTAAATCTAGATGTACCCTTACCTACTGACCACTTTCTTCTCCGCAGCCTTAAACAACTTCCTTCTTGGGAAGACAAGCAGGCTAGGCTCTCCTTTCTCTCTTACCTCTGCAACCTTGCATCTTACCCAAGGTTCCCATTCCCCAGCTCTGCCTTCATCTCTCCCACCCCTAATGAGCCAACATGTCACTGTCTTCTATAACATCTCAGCTCTGAGTCTAGGTTCTCTGCAGGCTTCGGAGACCTTACTGACCACCCACTTCTAAATCTTTGCCTTCCCTATGCCCTCCATAGATACCAATTTATTAACCTCTCATGTCACTGTCAACATCTGGATTTATCCCTATCCTGGAAAAGGTTCCCTTGTTCAGGAGGAGGAGGACCGAAGGCCACCTATTAAGGAAAGTAGCAGCACTGGTGGTATCATGAGAATCTGACCAACCTCGATCTTCTGGTGAATGAGGAAAATGAGCCTAAGCCACCAACCTCAGATTTCTGTTTCTCTGAATCAAATTTATTCCTACCTTCACTACACTGTGCTATATCACCTGGACAAAGCCCATAGTCAAAGTGAAAAAGGGCAGCAACTTCTAGCTTCAAAATGTGTCTGGGGACCAGCAAAAAGCAAAAAGAAAGCAACAGCTGGGTCACTGGGAAAAGTAGTTAGCGTATCCTGCAACAACAATGGTTTCTTGGTCACAAGACAGAGCCAGAGTTGAACTCTGGCTCCAGGAGGATTAAGGGCAGTGGTGAGACTTCTGAGTCATGCTGACCTTTGCTCAATTCTCTAGGTCCACCACAGCATTCCTAAGGTCATCTGCCTCTCCAACCTCTTACTTGGCATGTTTTGCGATTTGTCTCCTTGTCTAGATTAGTACCAGACTGTACAAAGTTCACAACACTCAAATCTCACTGGAGATAAATCACTTTGTAAAAAGAAAAAGGTTAAAGTAATATAGTAGCTGAGCAAGGTTACAAATGACATTCAAGGGGCAGTCAGAAAAATTAGGGCTGGACCAGAGGGGGGCTACAGGCGCAGGAGGTGCCCATCCCAAGGCACCAGTCTCTGAACTTACTAAGTAATTTTGGGACTCTCAGAAAGTATACATGCTGGGGCTGGAGAGATAGCTCAGCGGTTAAGAGCACCGTCTGCTCTTCCAGAGGACCCGGGTTCGATTCCCAGCATCCACATGACAGCTAACAACTGTCTGTTGTTCCAGTTCCAGGCAAACACCAAGGCAAATAAATAAAGTTTTAAAAAATAAATAAAGAAAGAAAGTATACATGCTTTTGTTTTTTTCCTTTTCTGGGTATATTGTATATGTGTGCACATGGATGTGGATACCAGGGTTATCATCTTCCAACTGCTCTTTACCACAGCTTTTTCAGACAGGGTCTCTTACTGTACTGTGGGCTCACTGGTGCAGCTAGATTGGCAGGAGATCCCAGTGATGGGACTACCGTGCACTACTCGTCTGCAGTGGCTGTATTTCATATGGGTGTTATGTTCAAAGTACATATCTTTTTCTTTAAAAAAGAGATGTACAGTGTGTGTGGAGTGAGGGGCATTGTTTTTGTTTTGAGACAGGATCTCACTCTGTACCCCAGGCTGGCCTTGAACTCACAAAGATCTGCCTATCTCTGTACCCCAAATGCTGGAATTAAAGATGTACACCACCATGCCTAGCAAAAACACTGCTTACGATCCTGTGGAAAGCCAGTGCCCAACTAGACACTGGATAACGTTTGCCCCAAGGCTGACAGGAAGAGGCACTTACAGAAGAGGAGCTCGGGTCTTCCTGCCAACCTTCCCTAAGTGGGTTTAAGGTTATAACCTTTCTGCCAAGATGACTTGAAAGAGAACACATTTCAAATGCAAATAATATTAATACTATGGCTGAAATAAAAGGGAATTTGAGTTCCCACTTTATAGAAAATGAAAAGCGTTTAGTCCTGTACTGGCTGGCACCTGCCAAAGACTAACCAATGACATGTGACAATAATTCAGTGGCATGGGTGGGGCAGGCTCAAAGGCCTATCTACCACTGATAAATTTTTGATGAAGCCCAGAACTATCAAATATGCCCTCAATTATTAAGTTCAAATGCTAACTATACTTACTGTTATCAATATGAGCTACAAGGAAATGAGTGAAAGTCAACAGCAAGGACCTCATTTTCTAGTCCAGTGAAAAGGCAGACACTCCGAGTGACCCAGAGCCCACCCAGTACCCTATGATCACCTACCCACAGGATGCTAAGAGCAACTTTTGAGGGGCAAGCCCTGCTGTTCTAGTCACAGCATGTATAGGTAAGGCTGGCTGCATGCTATCTACCCCCTACTCCAAACCTATGAATCTGCTCTGGCTCACGGGCTCTGAGTCCTCCCAGAAAACACCCTGGGAATGATTTCAAATGTGAATGTATGACTGACTACCTTGTGTGAATGGGTCTCAGATCCAATGTAGGCAAAGTAAAGGCTAAGTACAAATGTTGAAAAGAATTTAAGAGGGTGATTCTAACACTTGGGAGGCAGAGGCAGGTGGATCTCTGGAGTTCAGGGCCAGTCTGGTCTATACAGAGAGTTCCGGGACAGCCAGAGTTACACAGAGAAACCTGTCTCGAAAAACCAAAGAAGTTTCAAGAGGGAGAGCTGAACTTCATTCAGGTACTTCTATCCACTCAGGTAATTCTTAGGCAGGAAGTCTCTTTTCCAACAAGACAGGACCGCTGCCCAGCACCACTCAATCTGTGAAGCAAAACCTCAGGTACACTGTAATCCACACTTGGGTTTTAATGAGTTGATACTACAAACCCATTAAAAGCCAGTTAAAACTAGAGACCTGATAGAAGCATGCCTGTAATCCCACTCACTCCTCTTGAGTCTGACAGCCTGTAAATATCATTTCTCTAGTAACATATTGTTACCTAGCAGGTAAGGAATCCAAAGAAAGTAACAAATAACTAGGGTAATCACTATTAGATGACAGTAAAAACACCAAATGAGTGCATGTTCCGTTATAGTAATGCTGTTGTTTCTACAGGACAGTACAGGTGACAGAAATCTCCAAACTTTCTGTCTAGGTTTGTGAATTAAATTGTGATGGATACCTAATATTAAAAGAAAAACTCCCTTAATTATGACCTATGGAATGTACTGTAAGTGTAAGGCACACTGCACTGAACTACAGGTGGCTCCAGTATCAGACCACAGCCAAACAGGCTGGAGGCTGGTCTTCCATTTATACACACAGCTGGCCTCTCTATTTGTCTCTCTTCAAGAGACAGACTTTGAAGGCAGACCATAACCTGAGCTTACCAATATAATGAGCAGCAGTAGGAGACCTGAATCTAGATCTCAGGAACTGTACAGCCACTCCTATCACTGGAACTTCCCAAAAACTAAGACTCCAGCCTCTGAGAAGTAGGCCAGCAACTACTGCCAGCTATAACTAAGGCTTTCACAGACCCTGTCTGTCTAGAATAGTCTTGGCTACATGGAGTCACTATGGGAAACCAGGGGCCTCCAGTTGGTTGAATCAAGAGAAACATCACAGTGTCACCACTTTAAGATGTAGTTTGGGGATGGTTTGCTATACCAATCTCTTGTGAACTAAGTTTTTCCGATAGGAAAGTATTACAGTCAACATATCCCGTGACTCTTCTCTCAAGCAAACTCAGGACATTCTGTAGAAAAGAGCACTTACCTCTGCCCAGATCTGCGCATAACACAGTTCATGAGAGGCCAGTTGAAAATCGGTTATCTGGGGTCACCTGTGTTGATCTGGCTGTGGCCCATCTGGATAAGTACCAACCAATTTTGGTACTTACTCACTCACTCTACAGTAGTGACTGGGCCTTTTGAGAGGGGTAAAGCAGCTGCTCCAAAATTTCTTATAGAATGCTGAGGCTTCAAGTCACCACACAATATAAACACTGAGTTAAGCAAGAGTTCCAAGGGCCTAAGACCCGCAAGATAGCCCTGAATAGAGGGAGTAAGCTAGAGGAAAGAAAACCTCAAAATTGAACAGGCTGTCTCTACAATGTGATAACTTCTATTTTCTAAACACTTCTATTGGTTCCTTAGAAAATCTCTCCTAGTGCCCAAGTCATGTAGAGAAAATGAGCTACTTCATGGACTTACAAACTCAGCTCTGATTTTTCTCACAAGGAAAGAAGACATGCTGGCTGCTCATGGATAGACTGCCCTTAAGCAACTCACTTCTTTTTATCCTTGGTGCTTAAGATTTATTTTGGTTTCTCCCTTTCATTCTAATTTTTTGTTTTTGCTTTAAAATACACAAGGAGACAATCAACAAAAATGTTTCATGAGAGATGCAGTGATTCTCAGGGTCATCTCTTCCTACTTGGCCTAATGTAGTTTTCAAGCCACCTTCACCCTCCTACTAAAGAAGGTTCACACACTCACGGCACCTAACAAAATATAAAATAAGCAAGCACCCTTGACTTAACCTTGGAACTTCTTTTAGATTCCTTTAGAGCCTAAACATTATTCTGCCCTTTCCTCCCCAACCCGTCACCTGCTGAGGTTATGTGCCCCTGCTAAGTCCTTTCACTCTGTCTCCCAACTCCAACCTCAACTTCATCTCTCACAGTTCAGAACAACCTGCACTTTCTCTCAGAAGTTCAAGGGTTCTGTCCCCAGTTGGATGAGCTAACTCACACACATTGCTAGTAAACAGACAACCGTTCAGCACCCAGTTCTCACACCAAAGCTGCCATGATCTGCAAATTAACAAGAGTCAAGTAAGCCGCTGCCTTCTGCTGCCTTCTAATTCCCACTCATTTCAGTAGTTAAAGCATGTTCCTAGCTGAACCACCGATGCAAACCTGTTACAAGTATAACACTGTGCTCACGTTTAAGCTGGTATAGTTAGTTTAACACAAAAAGCTGAAATTACTGAAACCATTCCTCATAGAAGTTGAAGATCACTGAGAGGCAACTTTAAAGACTTGATTGTTGAATCTAAGTATGAACTTTAAGTATGTATTTTTTTTATAATCATTCTAAATCAACTACAAGTAATATTAAAATAAAGCTGAGAAGAAGCTCAGTCAGTAAAGTGGTTATTATTCAAGCATGAGGACCTGAATTTGATTCTATATCCCATCAAAAAACAACAAAAATCTCACCAAACAAAATAAACAAAAACCAGGCAAAGTGGCACCCATCTATAGTGCCAGAATTGGAGAGGTAGAGACAAGACAATACCTGGGCTTACTGGCCATCCAGCCCAGACTACTCAATGAGCTCCAGGACAGAAAGAAACCCTATCTCAAAACACAAAGTAGATGGTGCCCGAGGACAACCTCTGGGTTAACTGACCTCTGACTTCCACATGTCCATGTGTACATACACAGGCATGCAAGAGTAATATCCCTAAAAAACAAACTCAGACTAGGGGACTAGGGATGGAGCTCAGTTCTATAGTACTTGTCTAACTACATAAAGTACAAGGTTAAATCTTTAACACAGCAAAATAAGGGGGAAGAATGTACCTCAGTAGTAGAGTGCATACTCAAGTCAATTCCCAGCCCCTTGTAAATAAAAAACATCATAAATAAATAAGAAATCTTTGGGAGTTGAGGAGATGACTTAGCAGGTAAAATGTTTGCCACGCAAACATGAAGTCTTAAGTTCAGATCCCAGTACTCACTTAAAAGCCAGGCATGGTGGCACATGCCTATAATCTCTGAACTAGGAGGAAGTGGGGCTCAGACAGGCAGACACTCAGAGTTTGCTAACTAGCCAGTCTGTGTAATCAGTACTCTCTGAATATAGTTTGAGGCCCTGTTTCAAAACATAAGGTAAGCAGCAATAGAGGAAGACCCCAACATTGACCACTGACCCATACATAAACATGTGCACACACACCATGGAAAATGCATTTCATATGACATTACCTAAAATGTTTTCTGGCCAGGTACAGTGGCACACGCCTTTATCCCAGTACTCAGAAGGTAGAAACAGGTTTCCCTCTATGTGTTTGAAGCCAGCCTGCTCTATATAGGCAGTTTCAGGATAGCCAGGGCTATAGAGAAACTCTGTCTCAAAAAACCCAAAACAAACTAAAAGATCCCAATTAGGCATCCAAAATCTATGTCAGGCTGTATGGTTATCTGTAACTCCAAGTCCAGTGGATCTGATGCCTTTAACCTCTCTATACACTCTGACCTACAAACACACCCTTAACAAAGGTTTTAAAAATAATAATAGTAAAACATAAAACCACATGTAAAGAGCAATTTTATATTTGCAAAGATTTAAATACAGATCAAAGATAGAATTCTATTTAAAAATTATACTGTTAATTGTATTCACTGTGGTCATAAAAACAGCTCCTTCTGAGGCAGAGGTAGGTGGAACATGAGTTCAAAACCAGCTTGGGCTACACAGGGAGATCCTGCCTCAAAATAAACAAAAAACAAATAAATAGATTAAGGGAGGGTGAGGCAGAGTTAATGTTCTATTGAATATGAACATCTTTCATCATCAGATTCCATAACCTCTCTGAAAGTAATTACAGAAACCGACCTCAGATATTTCTAATATAGAAGATATTCAAATCTTACAGCATTTCCAATTTTATCATTTCTATCTACAGTATATGTTTAAAAATAAAGCACTTAAAACAAACAAAAAACCTTTCTGGTGCCAGACATAAAGAATTCTTTTTTTTTTTTAATTTATTTTATTTTTGTGTCAGGTCTCTTGGAACTGGAGTTACTGATCGGGGTTGTGAGACATCACATGATTGCTGCACACGGAACCTAGGTCCTCTGCAAGAGAACAAGTGCTCTCAAACTGCTGAGCCATCCTCCAGCTCTTTCATTTTTTTAAGACAGCTGTCTTGCTGGGAAATGGTGGCACATACCTTTAATCCCAGCACTCAGAAGGCAGAGGCAGAAACTGAGAGTTTGAGGCCAACTTGGTCTACACAGTGAGTTCCAGGACAGCCAGACCCACAATAAGACCCTGTCTAGAAAAAAAAGCAAAACAAAGACAGTTGTTTCATGTATCCCAACTTACACTGTCCTCCAACTCTCTAGTATCCAAGAATGATCTTGAACTTCTGAACTTCTGGCCACTATCTCTTAAATACATACTAAGATGATTATTTGTCACCATGACCAGATTACAAAGTGCTTGGCAAGCATTCTATCAACTGAGCTACACCCCAAGTATTCTTGTGTGTGTATGCAGATTAGAAGTTAACACAGGATATCCTCTATTCTTTATTTTTTTCAGACGGTCTCTCACTAGACCTCAAATTTACCAGTGTGGTTAAACTGGCTGGCCAGGCAAGCCCCAGGATCCTCTGAACCCACCCCTAATACTGGAATTATAGGTGCCTGCTGTCATGTCTAGCTTTTTATGAGTGCTGGGGGGTCTGAACTTAGGTCCTCTTGCTTGTACAACAGGCACTTCTATTGTATAATATTTTGTGTTCTGACAAATTAAACTTGCCTGGAGAGTAGAGGGTAAAACTAGCCACTAGTTAACCATAGAGGCCAAGCAGTGGTGGCATACACCTTTAATCCCTGCAGAAGGAAGCAAGAGGTCAGGAGTACAAGGCCACCCTGGGCTACATGAGACTGAGCCAGTCTAAAAGAGAAACAGAACCAGGTGGTGGTAGTGCCCAACTCTAATTCCAGCACTAGGGAGGTAGATACAGGATCTCAGTGCCCACTTGCCTGGAGAATTCAGAGGGTTAAAAATCTCTAGTGGCTGTTGTACTGCTTCTTTGATCTTTCAGCTTTCACTCTAATATCTAACTCGGGGTTTTTATTTAACAAGACTAATTAGGATCAGGCTTCACACTTCACCCACTGGGTCATCTTCATTTTTAATAAAATGAAGTATTTCTAAGGTTACAGATCCTAGCATTCTGTGGGTCACAGGTACCTTTAAAAATCTGACTCAAACTATGGGTCATCTCCCTTAAAAATTGTCTAAGTACCCTGTGTGTGCGTAACAGTTTGAAGAGGACAAACTACCTTAGCTGTGAACAAGGCTGGAGAGAGTTCAAAGTGCTGTCAGATCACAAACAGGGTTTCTAGAGGGCCCAGCCCTTCAATCAGCCTTCCTGTTCCTCCTTCTACAGTAGAAGGGGCAGAGCAAGGCCTGACTCTGTAAGAATAACCCAGAGACTCCTGGAAACATAGATATAAACTCTGCCCCAAGGACCTTCAACCTGCATACATCTTCAATTAAAGAATAACTATCTTATGTACACCATTCTTCCTCCCAACAGCTTCTTCAAGACGAGCTCATATTGACCTAAGACTCTAATCTCACCACCAGCAATCTTTATGGGGACCTTTATGGTGACTGAGTATTCCTGTTCCACCCTAAGGGATAGGTACCATGGCCAACTTTCTTCAATACTTTTTCACCTTAGCCATCACATGCAGCTTTCTCTAACAACCATAACTATGTGGGGAAAGGAAAAAGATTTTTCAAAAATAACTAGCTATTTATCCATCTGCCTAAGCTAGGGACCACAAAGCCATCATGTCCCCACAAAAATCTTCTTTCAGTAAATAAGCATGCCCTACAAGCTTAGGATATTTCAGGTTAGCCTGAACTATGGGGCCAGACCTTGGTTTTAAACACAAAAACAAAGTCATCCATATAGGTTCCCCACCCCCCAAAGATGCCAGATTTTATCTTCAGGAGAAAAGGAAACAGAAAAAGAAAAAAAGGGGGAGAGGGAGAAAAAAGATACAAAGAGAAAGAAGGAAAGGGAAAGAAAAGGAGAGAGGAAATGAAGGAGGAAGAAGAGCAGGAACAAAGGGATTGATGGAAGGATTATATACACAAACAGCTATGTCACAGCTCAGTGATGGTCTGTGGCAACACTGTGGTCACCACAGACTACTCAGTCCTGAGTGCAGGTACTCTTTGCCATTCATATTCAAGGTGCTGTTATTGAGGAGCTGCTGTCTAGATCAAACCACAATTTAAGTTCCAATATAATATGAACTTATGACTCTGATACCTCTGGCTGTGTTACTCAGTTCACATTACTGTTACCAGAAATCATCCGTGTCCAAAATAATCCAAAGCACGGGCAATTTTCAGAATATACTTATTTCTAGGTATTGTGCTTATATACTAGACACATATATAAATAATAATCTCCAATATATATATTAGAGATTTTTGACAAAAAAACACGTCACCAGAGTAACAGGACTCCCGGGTTACCATGGCAACAGGCAAAGCACTAAGCAAGTAGTCTTATTATCAAATAACAACCTGATGGCTCAGCCATCACAGAAACAATCCATTCTCAGTGTCACCAACACTTAAAGATAAAATTTAATCACAGGCAGAACTCAGATGATGGAGCTAAGAAGTCAGTATCTAGATGTAAACTCAGTGGGACGAGAACACGCTTGAGATCCAGAGGGCAGAGTCAGATCTCCTGGCCTCGTGCATCAGAGAAGAAAAAAACTGGAGAAGAGTGTGGAAATCTTGACACAGGCTCAGGAAGAGAAACAAATCTTTGGTGATTCAGATGTTAAGTGTTTAAGACACAGATAAGTTGAAACAACTTTGGACAGTGAACCTAAGCCCAGAGGTTGAAACTCAAGGTGCCAAAAAAGGTACAGAAAATCCAAACAATCAAGACATTGTATTAAGAAAAAGAAGTCACCAAGACAGTGAAGGTATATAGTAAAGACATTTAAAAAGGGAAAAATAAAGTTTGCTTAGCAATAAATCCCAATGTAATTTTCACTAGCAATGCAGAGGTAAAGTTTGTAAATAATGTTGTTTTAGAAAGAAAGCTTAGAGATTCCCTGGTTATATTTTTTTTAAAGTCTACAAAAAAATAATGAAGAAAGTTGCCAGGAATCTAAGAGCAATAACTATTTAGAAGTTTGGAGGTGAAGATGAACATGGTGGTGCAGGCTTTGAATCCCAACACTCAAGAGGCAGATAAGGCTCTGTAAGTTCAAGACTAGCCTGGTCTACAGACCTAGTTCCAAAACAGCTAGGGCTGTTACTCAGAGAAACCCTGTCCAGGAAAAAAAAGAGAAAAAAAGGGGGCTGGAGAGATGGCTCAACGGTTAAGAGCACTGACTGCTCTTCCAGAGGACCAAGCTTCAATTCCCAGCACCCACATGGCAGCTCACAACTGTCTGTAGTTCCAGGCAAACACCAAGGCAAATAAATAAAAGTTAAAAAACAAAAAAACCACTTTTTTTTTAAGGCCATAATTCATACAGTAAATGAAGCATCCTTAACTATGGTCCCAACCAGGTTTGCCACCAAAAAGCTGCCAGTATCTTCAATGTTATTTTTCTCCTTAAAGAAGGCCATGTTAGTATGTTCAAATGTCACATGAACATGAGAGTCATCTGCAAAGTGTCCAAGAACAAAGGTGGCGAATCAGAAACAATAGGTTTGGGGAGGGCCCAGGTTAAGTTAGTCTGCTGATTCAGGCCCACCAGGGGAATCTCCACTATCAACAAAATGGAAAATAAAAGAAGTGAGTAAAAATAAGGTGTGTATATAAAAGCAGGTCTATAGGTGGCATGGGATGGGGTTGCTAGCTATTTGGCTTGTTCATGACATTCATCTAGGGTTTTGGAAAAAAAGAGAAAGTTTTGGGGGTAAGCAGGCAAAAGTGTGGCTTTCTTTCCTGTAAAATAAACTCCTGAAGTTAAAACAAACAAAGAACTTAGTCACGAGTCAATGGATGCAGGATGCCTTCTGGTGCGGTAACTCTGATTCAATAGAGCCAACAGGCCCAATTCACAATAACAGTAAACATCTTGGCTGAGCATGACCTCCATGAAGATGATAAACATCATGCCTGTGACATTTCCTTCCATTCTCCCAAACACTTACAGACAGAAGCTGTGGAATATATACTCTTACCATCACACCACACTGCATCAGGCTGGCTTCCTTATATAAACACTAAGAAATGACCATAGAAACCTATAAACAGTTGTTGGCCACAAACAGAACAAACCAATTGTGTCATTACTAAAATGCCTGGATTAGCCCAGGGGAGGTGTAATAGTTTTGGGATTCTCCATTAAAGTGCAGCATATCATTTGAACAAGCCACGCTCAGAAAGGGTTTAGGCAAACAGTGAAGAAAAGGGTATAAGAAGAAAGTGATCATATAAGTAATACAGAGAACTCAAAGACTGGAGAAAAATAGAAATAGATCTAAACCATTGTTTATATAGAAATTACATGTGATGAATTTTAAATGTCACAGATACATGTGTTCTCTCAGAGTAGTCAGGAATGAAGAGCATCTCGAGGTTCCATTCTTTCTCACACTCTTCGGAGGCTTCATCCTAAAAGCAGCCTTCGGGGAAATCCTGGAGAGCCAGTCTTGTGCTTCCTCACACGTTCACAGCATCATACTTGTATTTCCTCAGATCCTTCCTTGTGTGCTCAGAGTGTTGAGCTTATTGCTGGAAACCACTCAAGAAGAAAGACTGTGTTTTCCACTGAGGCCACACTGAGTCTGATGCAGCTGACTTGGTAGACAGATGGTGCCGGGCTCCAGTTGCTGCCTGCCCACTGCCTCTTCAGGATACACTCACTTACCTGGCAGTCAGTGAGCACCTGACCAACATACACAGCACAGAAACTACTCTGTGAGCCTTACCTTATGTACACTTTTGGGATTCTCCAACCAGGCACAGTACATTTCCTCCACATAGTTGGAACTAGTCCCACTAAGAAATGGTTCAGCAGCTACAGGTGCAGAATAGCACCGAATGTGTTGAAACGTCCTAATTGCTGCTGGTTTGTTTTGTGAAAATGTCTTAACAGTCTGGGAGGCCGTCAATGGCCTCAACTTAGCAGCACAAGTCCTTAAATGAAACATTTTGTCCTGAAGCCTTCCACCAGTACCTGTTTAAAAAAAAAAAAAAAGAAGAGAAGTTTTAAGATAACATTAAGGAGATAAAACTTGCCCAGCTATTCAGGGAAGATTCTAGCTTGAAAAGTGTCCACAACAGTCAATGTCTTGTTCTGTGCCTAGTCCATATGCTCGAGAGCAAGACAGAGCATGACTGGATTAGCCCCAGGGAGGTAGGCACAGAGTTGAAAACTTTACCATCTGACTTGGGATATTTACATTTACAGACTGTCTGAAATGACTGTAAAATAAATAAATAAATAAAACAACACAAGGATTGGTTAAGAATTAACATTAATTAATTACAAAATGGCATTTTTAAATGTTACATTAGAATATTCTCTGTGCTGTTAGTACTCTAGGGAAGTAGAGAAATTTGACTTTGTTTATCCTCAAGTAAGTTACCCCAGGAGCAATAAATATAAAATGCTAGAGAAAGCTTGGCTTCAACAGCACAAACAACTAGAGAACTTCAAATCCTCCTCAAAATGACTCATCAAAAAAGTGCCTGTCTAGGCTGGAGAGATGGCTGAGCAGTTAAGGGCTCTTCCAGAGGACCCGGGTTCAGTTCCCAGCACCCACATGGCAGCTCACAACTGCCTATAACTCTAGTTCCAGGGAGCCTGATATGCTTATAGACATACATGCAAGCAAACACCAATGCATGTAAAATAAAAATAGATTTCAAAAAATTACTCTTCAGCAGATAGCTGAACAGATCCTGCCTCAACCTAGTAATGACCAGGATACTTGCTTGTTATTCTTACATCCCAGTTAACCTAGTAGAGCTCGTCCTTCAGTTTTCTCTCTTACATATGAGGTAAGAAAACTGTTGGCAGGTACTGAGATACAATTCCAGGGGCTCTGCCTAGTACATTAAGAATAACACACTAGGGCTGGAGAGATGTCCTGGCAATTCCCTTGTGGTTCTCGTAGAGGACACAGGTTTGATTCTCAGTATCAATATGGCAGCACACAACAGCTGTACCTCCAGTTCTAAGGAATCTTATGCCTTCTTCTGGCCTCCATGGTACTAGACATGCACATAGAACACATATGTGCAGACAAAATATACATATATAAAATTTTTTCTTAAATCTAAAAAGATAAAAAGAACAAATCAGTGAAGAGTGGTAGTTAACATGACTTTACTTCTGCCTCCTTAGTACTCAGAAGGCAGAACTGAGTGGATCTCACTGAATTCCAAGCCACCTTGGTCTACATGCAGGGATACATAATGACTATCTCCACCAAAAGCAAGGGGATGGTGGTGGTTAAGAATCCTTTTACACACTACACAAAATTCAAAATGGATCAAAGTCTTAACTCTAAGAGCTAAAACTGAAGCTGGAGATCTGGCTCAATGATTAAGAGAACTTCAGAGGACCCAGGCTCTATTCCCAGCACCCACATGGCAGCTCACATGTAACTCCAGTTCAGGGGATCTGACACCCTCACAAAGACAAAACACCAATGCACATAAAACACAAATAATCTTTAAAAAGAGGTGCTGCATAACGATGCATATCTATATCCCAATACTCTGGAGGATGAAGCAGGAACATCTAAATATTAGATATACACAGCATATGCATGGTGTATACATACATATATGCAATATATTAATTATTAGTGTGTACATACATATAGGTAGACCCGAGGTCAATCTCTGGTGCCATTCCTCAAGTGCTGCCTTCCTTTTTCCAGACAAGTAGCTCACTTACCTAGAACTTGTCAAATAAGGTAGGCTTGCTGGCCAGGGAGCCCCAGGGAACCACCCACTTCTGCTTCCCCAGCCCTAAGATTACCACAGCCCTAAGCATGTACCACACCCAGGCCCTTATGCCTGCACAGTAAGCTCTTTACTGAAGTGGCACAGGTATAAATGACACCCACTTGCTATGTAAGCCTTACATACTAGACCTGACCTGTTCAGTATCTCTGAACCAAGAGTAAAGACAGTAATTACTCATCTCTCTCCTTTCTTTTTGTAATTATAAGACAAACATTAAAGCACTTTGTAAACTTCAAGTATTTCTATGACTAAAGAATTATAACTTACCAATAGGCCTACTTACAATTATAACTTATAAGAAACCGAGAGAGATATCTAAGAAATTTAAGGTTCCAAGATAAGTAAACATCAGCCACCTTGGAATAGCAATTACTCTAATTTGTGAAACAATAGTAGAGTATCTTTACTATTTAACACACTGGCCTACCTAGCCCAATCTAACTGTATGCAGGCTTTCATCCAGGAACACTTCCAAAGTCAGACCACTGAGCACATTTCTATACCTGAGTCTGAAGACTGCTGTGCTCTTTCTCTAGCTGTGGCTCTGCAGCATCAGATGTGCCCAAGACTGCAGGTCTAAGCAGACAGACTGGCTGAGGGCAGAAGCGAAGAGGCACTTGTATGACACACACCTGCAATCCCAGCACTCTGGAGGCTAAGGAGGTGCACCTAGATTTCCAGGCCAGCCTGAGTTACTTAGGCCTATCTCAATTTTATTTTATTTTGATTTTTAAGACAGGGTTTCTCTGTGTAATAGTCCTGGCTGTTCTGAACCTCACTTTGTAGACCAGGCTGGCCTCAAACCCACTGATATCTGCCTGCCTCTGCCTCCCAAGTGCTGGGATTAAAGATGTGTGCCACCACCACCCAGCAAAAATGTTCTTTTTTTAATTTATTTATTATTAAGTATATAGTACACAGAAGAGGGTACCAGATGTCATTACAGATGGTTGTGAGCCACCATGTGGGTGCTGGGAATTGAACTCAGGACCTCAGGAAGAACAGTCAGTACTCTTAACCTCTGAGCCATCTCTCCAGCCCCCACAACAATATGTTCTTAAGGAGTCAAAATTATGAAATCTTTACAGAAAGTGTGATAATCTGTCAACATTTTATTAAAGCACATACAGAATTTCTGTTTCCTGCTAAACTCAGCCCCAAACATTAATGTTAAATTTACAACAAAAGTCTCCAAAAGGTGGACAGAGAAAGCAGACTGACTTGAACCTTGAATCTTGAAGAGACACAGAGCACCGACAGAGCACCATTCTTGTGCCACATGTTCCAGATTAATTAACAGAGAAGCTCTAAGAAATACTAACAGGTAGCCAATTGGTGGTGTCAAATGCCTTTAATCCCAGCATTCGAAAGGCAGAGACAGGTGCATCTCTTTGAGGCTAGGCTGGTCTACACAGAGCCAGTTCCAGAAGAGCCAGAGCTGTTACAAAGAATCTTGTCTTGAAAAACAAAAGAAATGCCAGCAGGTATAGATAAGAGATGGCACAAAGCCTATGCTCATAAACCAAAGAATAGTAACAGGAGCAACAAGATGAAAAGTTTAAACAACTTTCCCACTGCAGTCAAACACCAGAGAAAACACCACAGCTCCATCCCCAGTGGTGTCAAAATATAATCAGGGACTTTATTTCCACATTTACTCCAACAACAATCAGCTAGGGACCTGATTCCAGCAATAATGAGGGCACACTCCTCATACTAGCTGAGGGGACTCTTAACTACAGTAGTAACAAATTCTTCTTAGACTTGAGGCAGCACTGTCTGTCACTTAGCAGTCAGAAAGAGCCTGCTCCACTTTGCTTAGAAATTTAAGAGTCAGGTATGGTGGTGCATGCTTTTATCCTAGTACCGTGGGAGAGACAAGAGGATCTCTCTGAGTTCCTGCTTCAAAGAATGAATACATGAATGAGAGCTGGGCCAGCCAGAGATACAAAGTGAGACCCTGCCTCAAAAATAAGCAAACAGATGAAAACAATTCTCATAAATTCTCAATTAACACTATCACCAATATATCACAGCAGTTAAGATTACCAGATAGGGCTAGGTCTGGTAATGCTCACCTTTAATCCCAGCACTCAGGAGGTTGGGGAAGGCATATCTCTGTGAATTCAAGGCCAGCCTGGTCTACAAATCAAGTTCAGGACAGCCATGGCTACAAAGAAACCCAGTCTTGGAAAACCAAAAAGAATAATCCGTATTTCCAAGAATATCCTTATTATCTGATTTTATTATCTAATAAAGCAGAGAGCAAAGAAAAGGCAATTACCAGAGACTGAGAGAGACATAAAACAATGAAAAGGTAAATTAACCCCAAAAGATTAGCCAATCTAAATGTGTACATACCAGGGAAAAGGGGGCCTGCAGGATGGGTCAGTGCCATCAAATCTGACCACCTAAATTCAATCCCCAGAACACACATGAGAAAGGAAAAAAACTAACTCTCACAATTTGACCGATGACACACAAGCGTTGTCACATGTGCATGTTCTACACACAAATAAATGTAACTTTTTAAATAAAAAAAACTTTTGCATAATATGTGATGCAAAGTGACAAGAAGAGAAAAAGACAAATATAGTGTCACTCATCCAAATGCCAGCTAAGTAATCTACATGGCACCACATCAAGGGCAGGACTAGGAGAGAAGGCAAACAAGAAAACTCCTACAGTGTCCTCTGCTCAATGTCATAGCACAGGATGCCCAGACACAAGTCGGGCCTGTCAGGTAATGAAATCCACAGAAAACCTGAAAAAAGTTACTTTTGTTTTTCGTTACTTGCTTCTACTTAGATGCTTCTACAAAAAGCTGAGTCGCACATTTGAATTAGCTCCGCTATCTATAGATAACACCTCTGATTTACGATCATCATATCTAAATTGTTTCCATGTACTTTGGAGGCCTCAATCGAAAACTGGTTGACACCACTGACCCTACTTGGGCCAGCAGAGGTGTTCCTGGGGTGACCTTTTGACGTCAAGGGTCTAAAACTCCACCCTCCAATGATAACTCCGCCATTTTCTGATCCTGCAGAGCAAGTCAGGAAGTTGGGGTACGCATGCGCACAACACTTAGCCCTTGGCTTCCCGTTACCTTTAATTCCCTTTCTCCACACCTCCCCCTGTAGACACTCCTATGCCCTACCCTCGGCTCTCCTGTCTCAACACTTGTGTTCGCCACGTGAGTACGCTTCCCGAACTTGTCATTTCAGCGACTGGCACACCGCTCGGTGGGTAAAAGGAACATGGTCGGCTAACTCAAGCGAAAGCACAGTAGCAGGCTGCCCAGTCACTCGGCGGATTAACTCACGTCTGTCACACACTCTCGCGAGGAAAGCGGTGCGTGGATGGTGTTTCTAAGGAAACCAGTGTCACCTTGGCCCGCTGCCTGTTAAACCTCATACCGGCAGGTGGGGCTACCGCAAGCACCAAGGTCAGCGTCGTGACCGGGCGCGGCGAACACAAGGACGGTGGCCTGGTGGGGCCAAAGCACGCAGGACAAAAGAACGCGCGCGGGCTAGAGGAAGCGACTGGGCCACGTGATGCGCCGCGACCTTGGGGCTCTCCCGGGCCGCAGAGATACCGACACCCGAGCCCGCCGCCTCCGAGGCTCCGCCGCCGGGGCCAATAGCGCTCGGCCCCCCGACCCCCGGCGCGTGTCCGTGTCCGCCAATCTCCGCCCGCAAGGCCATTCCATTGGCTACGACGCCTGTCCGTCAGGCCTCGTCCCCCGCCCACCATTGCCGCCCTCCGTCAACCCGGCTTGGTCCGGCTTCACGCCCGTCACTCAGGTTCCCAGGCTGCAAGGGCGTGTAGACCTCACCCTCGGCCGCAAGCCCCGGCAGTCCAGCACCGAGCCTCCCAGCACTGGACCGAGCCCGCCGGCCGCTCAAGGTTACCTGTCTCCTGTTGTGCTCCACCCGAGTGAAGCGAGCGCCGACACCCCACTCCAGGCTCCAAACTCTCGGCCCCGCCCCTGCGTGTGGCGTCACCGCGTAGTCCAGCCCCAGAGTAGAGGCCTGCGCTACGGGCTGTGGGCGTGTCGTGACGTCACAGAGTCGCGTTTCAGTCACTCCGGCTTTGCGCCAATGCGGAACTTGCAGCTGGCCAAAGGCAGCTTAAAGCTCACCCGACTTCTGCTGTCATTAGTAGTTACAAGAGAAGCTTCCAAAGCCTGCTTAAGACTCTAGTAAATTCAGGGCGTGTGATGCGCTCTGGTAATTACAGCCTTTGGCAGATCGAAGCAGGAACGTCGTCGCCCACCGGCTTTGTATCCCAAACAAGCTGCATTAAATACAAGTTGGGTTGGTGAAATTTATCACTGCACAAAATAATTTGAAAAGCAAGTCATACATTTTTTAAAAATAGGTTTTTTTAAAAAAGATTTGTTTTATGTATATGAGTGCTCTGTCTGCAGGTACAACTTTATGCCAGAAGATCAGGATCTCTGGAAGGTACTCTTAATCTCTGAGCCATCTCTTTAGCCCAAGATCTACATTTTTTTTAAAAACTTTATTTATTTATTTATTTATTTATTTATTTGCCTTGGTGTTTGCCTGGAACTGGAACTACAGACAGTTGTTAGCTGCCATGTGGGTGCTGGGAATCGAACCCAGGTCCTCTGGAAGAGCAGACGGTGCTCTTAACCGCTGAGCCATCTCTCCAGCCCCCAAAATCTACATTTTGAACTCTTGTTTTCCAGCACTCTTTTAGTGAGCCCTATCGTATAGCAAGAAACCTGTGACTTGAGTGGTCATACCTGCTTTCTGACAGGAGGCTGTGCTGGGATCCCCCGGATTGTCCTTGCTTTAGGGTCTTCTATTAGCAGACAAAATGCCACTAGTTAACCTGTCACACTCAACTATCATAAAATGCTCCCAATGTAAAAATGCTCAGCCAGGTTTGGAGGTACACACCTGTAATCCCAGAACTGGGAAGACTGTGACCAATTGGAGGTCAAGGTGGACTACATAGAGATCTTGTGGGCTGCCTGGGCTACATAGCTAAATCCAGTCTCTAAAGGGGGAGTGGTGAATTTCATACTCCTGTCCTTTGTTATTTGTTTGAGGCAGTAGCTCAGACTGGCTTCAAACAATGTAGGCTGGCCTTGAACTTCCTGATCCCTTTTGCCTCCATATGTATACCAGGTGCTGGAGCAACAGTTATGTAATCCCAGCTTCATGCTCATGGCCTTTAACTCCACTCTTATAAATATTAACAGAGTACAGATTACAGGCTCAAAGTTTTTGCTGGACAATAATACAGACTTTAAAATACTTTCTTATTTGAGGCAGTTTACCTTTGCTATATATGGCAGATGGAGCCAGTGCTGTGAGTGAAATGGCTTGGGAGTCCGTTTACCCTACAAATAGAAGTCATGAGTAAGCTAGAAGCTCTTCACGATCTGCTCTTTAGCAGCTGTGACAGGCCGTGGTACACAGGTAGAAGCAGCAGCAAATGGCACAGGTGAGTTGTCTTCCTGTGGACCTCCGGTATTGGAGCCCTCGGACCTACAGGTGATAGCCCCATAGACAGGTGATTCTCTCCCACCCTCTTGCAGCTGCTTATAAAGTAATTACTCAGAGGCTTGTATTAATTACAAACTGTTTGGCCTATGGCTCAGGCTTCTTACTAGCTAGTTCTTACATCTTAAATTAACCCATAATCATGAATTTATATATCGCCACGTGTCTTCATGGCATTATCTTTTATATCTTGCTCCCCTGGCAGCTCCTAGCATCTCCACTGACTCTGCCTTTCTTCTCCCTGTATCTCTCTTGGATTCCCCCCCTCCAGCTATATCCTGTCTTGCCATAGGCCAAAACAGCCTTTTTATTAGCCATTGGTAGCAACACATATTCACAGCATACAGAAAGACCATCCCACAGCAAAACTCCCACCATGACCAAAAGTAAAGTGGAGAGGAAAAGATTTAGTTTATTTCACAGCCATTGAAGAGAAGTCAGAGCAAGACCTCAAGGCAGAAGCTGAAGCAGAGACCATGGATGTACACTTCTCACCAGCTTGTTCTCCATGGCTTGCTCAGCCTGCTTTCTTATACAACACAGGACGACCTGCTGGGGCCCTTCCACATCAATCATTAGTCAAGAAAATGCCCTATAAACCAGCCGGACAGAGGCAGTTCTCAGCTGAGGTTTCCTCTTCCAGAACGATTCTAGCTTGTGTCGGTCGACAGTAAACTATCACAGCCCCACACCTAGAAGTCATTTCTGGACTTTTTAGCAAACAGTTCTCCTGACACTGAAATACCCATCATACAGTTGAAATTTGATGACAGAGAGCAGAACTATTTAACAGTAGCCAGTGGAGGTCTCTCCTGCTCTCCTTCAGAATCTGAGCAGGTTGTCTTGGCAACTGTCACCGTGCAGTGGCCATAGGGACAAAGTTGCAGCTGTTGTTTCAAAAGGGAGTTCAGCCATCTCATCTGGTTCTTCACCTACGAAGAGCATTCTCCAAAGACTCCACAGCCTGGAACTCACTCTGTAGACCAGGCTGGCCTCAAACTCAAAGATCCACCTGCCTCTGCCTTCCAAGTGCCAAAGACTCCATTCTTGACTGAGATACAAAGTATCAGAGGCTTAAAAAGTCACAGTAAAGAACTATGTAAGGCTGGGAATGTTTAGGAAGCACTAGCCCCTTATACTTCTCCATGTTTGTGGTTCACATAAAGGACTTTATTTGAAGGGGAGCAGGGATCTAATGAAAAAGCCCAATCCTGTACCACCTGGCTCCTCAGACTCCTCCTCTTAGTCTTTCTTCCCTGCTGCAGGTGGGGGTAGGGTGGAAGGGAGTAGCGGGTGGGAACCAGCCTCAGGAGCTGCAAAGCCAGGCCAGCAGAAACAGCCAGGCTTCACCAGCAGGCACCCTGGCAAGCTCGCCAACGCCCTGGCTGATGACCTACCTCTTCAGTGTTTTTCTCACTCAGTTCACTAATGACCTTGCTATAGGTCATCATCTGCTTTGATGCCCAAGCTGTCTAGGATCTTCTTGCCGTCTTTGGCCCTGGGAGGGAAGTTGCCCCAAGGGCAGCCAGCAGGCAAGAGGCCATGTGTCACATGTCTGTCAGCTGGTGCTGACAAGTCTCACAAACTTTGCAGTGTGTAGGGCAGCAGGAAAACACACACACAACTTTTTAAATGTTGTTCATGTAGTATCTAAGAATTCATTGACAAATTTAAAGTCCTGAAGATTTGTTCTTGTGGGGTTTTTTCTAAGAGTTTTATGATTTTAGCTCATATTTAGATTGTCTGTCTGCCTGTTTGTCTAACAGTTGAGACAAAATCTCAGTCCCAGGCTGGCTTCAAACTCCAGACCTCAAGCAATTCTCCTGCCTCAGCCTTGTGAGAAGCTGAGACCCCAGGCACTCATCACCACAACCAGCTATGCCCATTTTAAGTTATTTTTTTCGGCAAGGTATGCAGCAAGGGTTCAGCTCCATTCTTCTGCTTATGGAACTCCCAGCTATCTCTATGCCATTTGTTCAGAAAATGCTTCTTTCCCTCACTGAGGAGACTTAGCACCCTTTTGCTACCCAAAACCTCTTTCAGTTCACATGAATTTGAGGATTGGGCTCTCCACCACTCATAAAAGATTATGAGAGTTTCATGGGTACTGTGTTGACACTATAGATGACTCTGGGTAGCACTGAAATCTTAACACTTGAATTTTTCAGTCCCTGAAGTCAGGCTGTTTCTCCATCTTCTTTTACTTAGGACTTTAATTTTTTCAGCAATGTTTTATAATTTTTATTTTGCAAGTCTTTTTTTTAAAAAATTTATTTATTATGTATACAGAAGAGGGTACCAGATGTCATCATAGTTGGTTGTGGTTCCTGGGAATTAAACTCAGGACCTCTAGAAGAACAGTCAGTGCTCTTTACCTCTGAACCATCTCTCCAGCCCCTTATTTTGCATGTCTTTTACCTTCTTTGTTAAATTTATCCCTAACAGTTGTGATGTGAGTCTCTAACAAAGCACTTGCTTTGCCTAACATGCACTGAGTGGTTCAGGTACCACAGGAAACCACTTTACAGTATTGTCCATCCCCCTTTCTTGAGGAGCCCACAGAGATTCACCTACCTCTCTGCCTCCCAAGGGCTAGAATTAAAGACCTGTGACACCAGATTTTTAAAAGTCCTTTCCCCAAGATGTATTATTCTTTTCTTTTCTTTTTTTTTTTTTTGCCTTTTCTTCGACTTTATTTCATATTCCTCCCACAATAACAATTCCTTTAATTTAAACTAAAAACCATAGACTTCCTCAAAGGAATGGTGGTGTCAAAGATAGAGGGAAAGGTGCGCAGGCAATCAGCGAATCGTCTTGACTGGGCTCTTGAAGTTGCTGGCGCCTTGGAGCTGCAGCTGGTAAGCCATTGGATGAATCTTGAAACCGCAGAGCCTTTGTACAAACTGGTTGGCAGGTCGTTTGGGCCGGTACTCTGGATGCACCATAAAGAGCATGTGAGGGAAACCTGTGCCGAAGTAGGTGCAGTCCGTGTGATGGTGCCTGGACGATTTGGGTGTGTACACGTCCATGTACTTGGGGCAGTAGAGCTTCACCATGGCCTCGCCTGGGTTGTCTGAAAGGCCGATGGGAAGCATCGGCTGGTTCTCACAGTACACACGAGGACAGTAGCCAAAATCTCCCTGCTGGTACTTTTCCAACATTTGGTCGATTCCTCGGTTGGTGAGGATGTTGCGGGCGTGGATCAACCCATAAAGCATCTCTGCTGCCTGTTCAATCAGGTCACTCTGGTTGGGGTTGTCTTCCAACTCTTCATCAGGCTCCAGGTCCAGGGTCATGTCTAGAGCTTGTCGATAGTGAGGCACCTGCTCGTTGAGTCCAGTAAGATTAAATTTGTCCTGGATGTAGTCCTCATCCACCTCACGGAAGAATTCATTACCACGAAGCCCACAGAACCAGAAAATCCATGACACCTCCTCTGAGCTACTCATCTTTATATCGGCTGAGGTGGCGCCAGCCGTTCTGCCGCTGGTCCCTTTGCACTTCTCCATTTCCTCAGGGCTTGAGTGGAGTGTTCTGCTGCGGACCCTAAATGTGTTCAGAGTAGTGATGAGGGGCACCGTGATGTTACTTCATTTCACAGCTCCTCCGTATTCCACGGATCTTCCTTTGTGTCCTCAGGGCCTTTCTTAGCGCAGAGCGTGGCTCCAGAAAAGGAGCTTGGAGCGTGAGGGACCACGCCGAGGGTGGCTGTATTATTATTTTTAATATACTTATAATTAGGGCTGGAGAGATGGCTCAGCGGTTAAGAGCACCGTCTGCTCTTCCAGAGGACCCGGGTTCGATTCCCAGCACCCACATGGCAGCTAACAACTGTCTGTAGTTCCAGTTCCAGGCAAACACTAAGGCAAATAAATAAATAAAGTTTAAAAATATATATATACTTATAATTAGAAGGTCTCTTCATTTTCCTTTTGGGTTGATCATCACTAGTGTATTGATTTGGGGTATAAATGTGTACCTGGAAACCAAATTTATTAGTTTTAGCTTGTTTTAGTTTTTGAATTTTCTCTATATATGATCATACCATCTCTAGATAGAAACAATTTTCTTTTTCTTTTCCAGCTTGGATGTTTTCTGTTCTTGCCTCTTACCCAATTGTTCTGACTAGAAGATCCACACAATACTGAGCAGTAGTGGTGAAGTGGGCATGCTCGCCTTGTTCCTTGTTATGGGAGAAAGGCTTTCAGCCTTTCACCTGGAATTCACTACTTTCTGTGGGGTTTTCATGGATGTCTTCTAACATGTTGAGAAACTTCCTGGATGTCAGGCATGAAGCAGGATAAAAAGATAGGAAAAACTAAGAGGACATGGGAAGAGGGGACAATTTCCCTCACCCAGAATCTCATTTGTGTGGTAATATACTGTATATTTAATAAAAATAGTCTGGAATATCAGAGGAAAGAACCATTTCTCCAGCCTTTATGGGTTTTGGTTTTGGTTTTTTTCATGTGTTTGTTCTGTTTTTTGTTTTTGTTTTTTTCATTTGAGTTTCCTTCTGACCAAGAGTCAAGAAACTTCAACACTGATAAAATGAAAATTGCCTATAGACAAAGTGCCTTTCTCCGCCCCAAATGCCTCAAACAAGAATGTTACAAACAACAAACCAGGGTTAGAGAGAAAGCTCAGCCATTAGGAGCACCTAAGTGCTCTGGTAGAGAAATTGGTTTCATTCTCAGTATTCACGTCTATCACGACAGGCTCCGGACCATCCAGCTCCAGCCGACTCAGATCCCCCTGCTGGTCTCCACATGCATCACATCCTCATAGTACACAGAAGGGCAAACAGGCAAACATATACACATAAATAATGACACATCCGCAAAGTCTCACCAACAAGACTGCCCAAATGTGAGCTGAACAAGGACACTACCAATGGATGGAGGAAAGCCCATGACACCTCAAGCCTATACAGAGAGCTACAGGCAACCAAGGAATGCTGGGAGCAGGAGACATAGTTTTCCCTGAGGGAAGAGCACATCAATTGGTCACCTAATAACCAAATGGTCAGCCCTAAAATTATGCATAAATAACATTACATACGCCGAGCAGGTTATATTTAGGAATATGTGTGTGTGTGCGCGTGCACAACAATGAAGAAAGAGGCCACTAATTTGAAAGAGAACAAGGAGGAGGTATATGATATACGGTAGTGTTTGGAGGGAGGAGGAGGTATATGATATACGGTAGTGTTTGGAGGGAGGAGGAGGTATATGATATACGGTAGTGTTTGGACGGAGGGAAGAGAAGGGAGAAATTTGTAATTAATCTCAAAATTAAAAACATTAAATTAAGAATAATGACAAACTATGTTTACTTAGGGCCTCAATGATTGTGGCATTGAGTTTGACCACACTAGCTCTTCTGTCTCACCAGTGCACCTCCTGGAAACACCTTACAACTTTACTTACAAAAAAATTATTTTTAGAAAAACTTAGGAGACCCCATATATATTTTCTTTAAGTTTTAAACTTTACTTAATCCTTAAATCTTTTGTAAATGACATTCTTTGATCACTTGGACAGCCACACACACAGCTGTTAAAAGGACACCTAAGTCTTTCCCTCAAGAAGCATGTACCTGCCAGGTGTAGTAGGTGGAATGTGTCCTCAGTCACTTAGGAGGCAGAGGAAGGTGAAGTTCCGTGAGGTCCAGACCAGCCAGGACTACAAAATCAGAACCTGCTTCCAACAAACTACAGCAAAAAGAACCCAAGTTGTCGGTGTGTCCTGATTTTCCTATGTGTTTCTCTAAAGGTCATATTTAAATCTAAAGTGTGCACTATCCCTTCTCACTACTTAATATATTTGCTGACTTGACTTCACTCTGATTTGTCCTGACACCCCCTTCTGTGATACAGGCTAGGATTTGGCTTTACCTCCTAATTCTTCCCAAACAATTTCACCAACCTGGGATCAACCATTCAAATCTATGAGCCTCTGAGAAACATGCTCATTCAAACCACCACAGAAGCCCAGTAAAAGGTTACTGAGCAGTATCACATGGAGTCCGCTGGTTCTGTTGAATCTAGAATTTGACTTCAATTCCTGAACACTGGTGATTGACAGGTCAAGACAGAGGTCTGTAAGTGGGGATTACCTCAGGTTACTGGTGCAAGTGATAAGCAGTCTCTCAGCCACTGACGGCTATGATGGGATAAGCTTGTCATCTTAGTTTTGGAAGATTGAGTCATGAGGTTCATGAACTTGAGGCTAGACTAGGCTATAAGTTACAGACCAACCTGTGCTACATAAGACTCTATCTCAGGAGAACATGGAAAAGGGGGAGAAAATAAAAAGAGAATTATTGGGCTGGCATTTAGTTCAGTGGTAGAGCTCATACCTACCATATGAGAGGTCTTGGATTCTCTTCCCAGGAGGAGGGGAAAATCCCATTTTAATTAACTTCCTAGAGTTTTTTTTAAGTATGTATTTATCTGTGGGTGGTGGTTAGTTTTGTTTTGTTTTGTTTGCCAACTTACCTTTATTTAGAATCATCTGGGTAGAAGAAACCTCAGTTGAGAATTTGGCCTTTATAGACAAGTCTGGTGCATTCTCTTAGCTAATTATTGATGTGGAAGAGCCCTGGCCACTGTGGATAGTGTTACCCTTCAGCAGGTGGTCCTAAGGTGTATAAAAATGTAGTCTGAACAAGTCTCACCAAAACATAGTCAGGTCTAAATAGCAATATTCTACTCCTGGTACCAATTGCTGTCTTGGTTATGGTTTCTATTGTTGAGATAACACACCACAACCAAAAGCCACTGGAGATTCATTTTATCTTATAACCCTCAGGTCATACTCTATTACTGAGAGAAGACAAGGTACAAACTCAAAGCAGGAACTTGGAGGCAGGGACTGAAGCAGAATCCACGGAGGAATTTTGCATAATTGTTTGCTTCCCATGGCTTTGCTCAATCTACTTTTTCATCCAACTCAGGACCACTTTCCCAGTGTTGGCATTGTACATGGCTGGCTGGGCCCTTCTTCAGCAATCATTAATCAAGAAAATACCCGACAGAGTTGATTATAGGAAAATCTTGTATTGTTTTTTGGCTTTGGAGACAGGGTTTCTCTGTGTAACAGCCCTAGATGTGCTGGAACTTGCTTTGTTGACCAGGCTGGCCTTGAGGTCACAGAGATCTGCCTGCTTCTGCCTCCTGAATGCTGAGATTAAAGGTGTGAGCCACCATGCCTGACTGTAGGAAAACCTTAATAGAAGGACTTTTTCAACTGTAAATTTCTCTTCCCACATGACTCTGGCTTGTATCAGGTTGACAAAATACTAACCCTGGCACTGAGCAAGCCAAAGAGCCAGCCAGCAAGTAGCTTTTATCTATGGTTTCTGCTTCAGTTTCTGCCTTACTTTTCTTCATGATGGTCATATGAATGCAGCACCTACAGAGGCCAGAGGTATCAGCGCCCCGGAGCTTGAGTTAGAAACAATTATGAATTGCCCAATGTGGGTCCTGAAAACTGAGCTCAGGTCCTCTGACAGCAGAAAGTGTTCTTTGGCACTGAGCCATCTTTCCAGCCCCTGATCTTTTTTATTTTTTTTTTTAGTATTATTCTAATACTTTTATTAGTTACCTTTATGCCTCTGTGACCAAATATTTGAAACAAATTTTAATAAAAGTAATTACTTATTTCAGTTTATAGCATTGGTGATTTCATTCCATAGTCCTCCTAGGCCCCTGGTGAGGCAGAATGTGGCGGTGGGAACATGTGGAGAAAGCTGTTGTTCATTTTGTGTGTGTGTGTGTGTGTGTGTGTGTGTGTGTGTGTCTGTCTGTCTGTCTGTCTGTCTGTCTGTCTGCATACATGTGTTCATGTGTATGCATGTGAGAGACAGACAGACAGATACAAAGATGTGTATGTATTTGAAAGAGAGGAAGAGAGAGAGAGAGAGGGAGAGGGGGAGAGGGAGAGAGAGAGAGAGAGAGAAAGAGAGAGGGAGAGGGAGAGGGGGAGAGGGAGCACCAGAAGTGAACCTCAGTTTTGAGACAATCTCTGCATAGCTTGGCTGTCCTGGAACTTACTATATAGACCAGACTGACCTTGAACTCACAGAGATCTGCCTATCTCTGCCTCCTGAGAGCTAGCATTTAAGATGTGCACCACTGGGGGCTGGAGACATGGCTCAGCAGTTAAGAGCACTGGCTGTTCTTCCAGAGGTCCTGAGTTCAATTCCCAGCAACCACATGGTAGCTCACAACCATTTATAATAAGATCTGGCGCCCTCTTCTGGTCTGTAAGCAAAACACTGTATACATAATAAATAAATCTTTTTTTTATTTATTTATTTTATGTGAATTGGTGTTTTGCCTGCATGTATAACTGTGTAAGGGTGTCAGATCTTGGAATTACAGACAGTTGTTAGCTGCCATGTGGATGCTGGGAATCGAACTCAGGTCCTCTGGAAGAACAGTCAGTGCTCTTAACCGCTGAGCCATCTCTCCAGTCCCATAAATAAATCTTTTAAAAAAAAAAAAAAAGACGTGCACCATCACCACCATGTCTGACTTTCCCCCCTTATTTTTTTTTTTGGAACAAGGTCCCTTACTGAACCTGAAGCTCACCAGTTCTCATACTTGCACAGTTGATAAATATTCGCTGTGCAAGTCTGAGAACTTGAATCTGGATCCCCAACACTTACATAAAAAGCCGAGCCTGTACATCTGTTATCCAAACATGAGGAGGTAGAGATAGAAGAATTCTTGTAGCTCACTGGCCAGCCAGTCTAGTTGAACCAGTGAGCTCCAAGCTCAGGGAGAGACCTTGCTTCCCTAAAATAACTGTAGAATGTGCTGAGAATGTGACACCCTGATAAGAGGGACCTGACCAGAAACAACCTGCTTGGTTCCAGTCTTCCATAGAAATAGGATGCCCTTCGGTGTTCAGCCAAGCGAGTCATGTGGTCCTTAGGATAGGAAATTCTGAGCTGGATTTCCTTTCTGGACTCTCAGCAGCAGTGAAAGCAGGTAACTACAAATAGGACTGCATCTACTTTAGGAAGTTTTCCTGAGCCCGGAGGACCTACCTACTTACCCTCAGCCCATGCCTTCTGTTGACTTTTGCTGCTTCATATAATTTCTTTGTGCCAGTGTTTAGGTCCTACTGAGCTCAGGCAAGTAACACATATGCAGTCCAGGCTTCCCTAGGTCAGTAAGCGATACATGTAGCCTACCTCTAGGACCTGTCCTCTTGGAAGAAATGACATTACCCTGAGTCGAGTGTTGATATAACTATGCTTTCTTGTACACCAAGGATCACATTGCACTAGGATACTTTCTCCCAAATTATACTGTGTTTAAATTTGTTGTTAATAAACTGCCTAGCACCAGTCTCCCAAAAGTTTGATCCAGGTTGACAAATCAATCTACATCATTCTCATCTTTTTTCGGGTTGCTTCCCTGTCTGCCATGACCATCTGCAGGATCCCCTCAATGTCCTCTCACCCCAACATGAAGAATATAAGGAATATTGATACTAGGATTAAAACCATGCACTGCCACTGCCCAATGAGTAGCAAGTACTCTTAGCCACTGTGTGTAGCCAGAAGTTTTCTGACCTTCCTAGCCCAGAGGTCCAGACCCACAGTTCTGCCACTTAAAATAATCACACAAAGGTCTACAAACTGTTTGGCCTATGGCTCAGGTTCATTACCAACTAGTTCTCATGACTTAACTCAATCCATTTTTATTAATCTATGTATTGCCATGTGGCTCTGTGGCTTTATCTGTGTCTCATTACATCTTGCTTTCTGGGCTGCAGCCTGCAAAATCTCTCTGACTCCACCCTTCTCCTTTATCTCTGCTTGGCCTTCCCACCTGACTCTAAGCTGCCTTGCCATTGACCAAAGCAGCCTCTTTATTAACAAATGGTAACAAAGCACATTCACAGCATACAGAAAGACATCTCACATCGAATGTGCCATATCTCCAGGCTCTCTTTC
This sequence comes from Sigmodon hispidus, assembly GCA_004025045.1. Taxonomy (NCBI): domain Eukaryota; kingdom Metazoa; phylum Chordata; class Mammalia; order Rodentia; family Cricetidae; genus Sigmodon; species Sigmodon hispidus. The sequence continues at coordinate 29,665 of PVIH01001875.1, forward strand.
ACCCTTTTAAAGAGCTATTTGCCAAGTATGATAGAGGCTCTCCAAGCACCTTAGAGGCTGTGGTGGAAGGATTGCTGTGCATTTATTTTATGTATGTGGGTGTTTTGATTGCATGTGAAAGCCAGAAGAGGGAATCTTGGACTCAGAGTTAGATATGGTTGTGAACCACTATACATGGCAGGGCAGACTGTGCTGTTAAGCACTGAGCCACCTCTCCCATAGGCCCCTTCCCCACACTTTCTTTGGATAGAATCTCACTGTGGGAGCAAAATACCCATACACATAAAATAAAATAATTTTTTAAAAAGTAATAGGTATTTGGGTAGAGGAGATGGATCATCTTGCCACTTGATTCCTGGTGGCCTGAGTTTTGTTCCTGGATCCCACATGGCAGGAAAGAACTGGTTCTCCAAAGTTGTCATGTGACCATCTGATCTCTGTATACACAAGTGTGTGTGAGTGCACACACACACACACACACACACACACATACACACTGAAAAGAATGTATGGGTTACTACATGTGCTTTTAAGGGAGTGCACACACACATGCTAAATAGATAAAATATAATTTAAAAGTTAAAAGATGAAACAAGCTGGGCAGTGGCAGCTCACACCTATAATCCAAGCACTCAGAAGGCAGAGGCAGGCAGATGTCTGTGTGTTCAAGGCCACCCTGATCTACATTGAATTCCAGGACAGGCAGGGATGTTACACAGAGATACTCTGTCTCAACTTCCCCTTAAATAACAATAATTCGATTGCCTAAGGTAAATTTTCTTCTTATTTGTGTGTATGTGTATATATCTATGTGCATGTGTGTGCATATGCACATATGTGCACATATATATGAAAGTAAAATACCAGGGGCTGGAGTGGTAGCTCAGAGGTTAAGAGCACTGACTGCTCTTCCAGAGGTACTGAGTTCAATTCCCAGCAACCATATGGTAGCTCACAACTATCTATAATGACATCTGGTACTCTCTTCTGTATATTGTATACATAATAAATAAATCTTGCTGGAGAGATGGCTCAGCGGTTAAGAGCACCGTCTGTTCTTCCAGAGGACCCGGGTTGAATTCCCAGCACCCACATGGCAGCTAACAACTGTCTGTAGTTCCACTTCCAGGCAAACACCAAGGCAAATAAATAAATAAAAGTGTTTTTTAACAAATAAATAAATAAATAAATCTTTTTTAAAACTTTATTTATTTATTTATTATTTATTTATTTATTTATTTATTTATTTATTATGTGAATTGGTGCTTTGCCTGCATGTATAACTGTGTAAGGGTGTCAGATCTTGGAATTACAGACAGTTGTTAGCTGCCATGTGGATACTGGGAATCGAACTCAGGTCCTCTGGAAGAACAGTCAGTGCTCTTAACTCCTGAGCCATCTCTCCAGCCCCAATAAATAAATCTTTAAAAAAAAAAAAAAGGGAAAGTAAGTAAAATACCAAATGCTATTCCCTAGGACTGGTATGTTGCACAAATCCTAATTGGTCTTATAATTAAAAACTTGGAGCCAGATATTGGGGTAAATGCTATAAGATCAGAGAAGCACAATAAGCCACTAGTCAGAGAATTCACCACTACTGAATTCTCAGGCCCAAAGTGAAAAATCCTGTCTCCAAGAATCTTCAGACAGAATGCCTCTAAGTCCTCAGCCGAATGGGAAAGGAAGAGAACTCTTGTCTTACATTCCTTTCTCTGTCTCAACCATCCAAGTGCTGTGATTAAAGGTGTATAATCACCGCTCCCTGACCTGACTCTGTGGCTGGTTCTGTCCTCCGACCTTCAGGCAAGCTTCATTAGATACAATATATCATCCCACTAGAGTATGCACTTTGTCTCATCATTTAATTTTGTTTTCATTTTTGTTCTTTCTTTATATATATATATATATGTATGTATGTATGTATGTATGTATACAGTGTTCTGCCTGCAAGCCAGAAGAGACAGCACCAGATCTTATAACAGATGGTTGTGCGCCACCATGTGGTTGCTGGGAATTGAACTCAGGTCCTCTGAAAGAACAACCAGTGTTCTTAACCTCTGAGCCATCTCTCCAGCCCTTATTTTATTTTATTTTTTTTTCAAGACAGGTTTCTCTGTGTTGCCCTGCTGTCCTATAACTCCCTCTGGAGACCTGGACTTGAACTCAGAGAGCTCTCTGCCTCTGCCTCTGCCTCCTGAGCACTGCTGCCCAGTGTGTTTCATCTTTTAATTTTTAAATTATATTTTATCATGTGTGTGTGTGTGTGTGTATGTGTACACTCGAAAGCACATGTGTATCTGTGTATGTGTAATGGCTTATACGTTTGAGAACGACCCTATCATTCAGGTCCTGGAGATTGAACTTGGGTCCTCCAGCTTGGCAGCAAGTACATTAACCTGTTGAACTGTTGATAACCTCTACCTTATTTTTTGAGACAGGATCTCTAGCTGGGATCTAGGCTTGCCAATTAGTCTAGACTGGCTAGTTGGAGCCCCACAGATCTTGCTGTTTCTGGCGCCACAGAAATTGGATTACAGTCACATGCCATTGTAATCTGCTTCTGCCTCTTAAGTAATGGTAACTGAAAGCATGCCAACATGTGTGGCTTTGCTTTACTTAAATTTTTTAAAGATTTGTTTTATTATGTATACAGAAAAGGGTACCAGATGTCATCACAGATGGCTGTGAGCCACCTTGTGGTTGCTGGGAATTAAACTCAGGACCTTTGGAAGAACAGTCAGTACCCTTAACCTTTGAGCCATTTCTCCAGCCCTACTTACATTTTTTAGATGTATTTTTATTTTCTTACATAGATGTTTTGCCTGCATGTATGTTTGTGAAACAGATGCATGTGGCGTTTAAGGAGGCCAGAAGAAAATGTCAGATCCTCTTGGGACTGTCCTCCACTGAATTTTGACAGAGATCACAAGTGGTCTACCTGATTGCTTTATTTTATTTCTTTTCATTATCGTCATCATTATTATAAGTATTGCCAGAGTACAGGCACATGGCATGAGTGTACCTCAGGATGCATGAGGAGGTCAGAAAACTTTTGGAAGCTAGGTGTCCCTCTTCACCATAGATTCTTAGGATACAGAACCCAGGTTATCAGACCTACCTAGTATCGTCTTGCCAGCTCTATTTGATAGTGTTTTTTGTTTGTTTGTTTCTGAGACAGGGTCTATGTTACCCTGGAACTGATTATGTAGATCAGGCTGGCCTCAAACCTACAGAATTCTACTTGACTCTGCCCCAAATACTGGAATTAACTCTATGTGCCACCATACCCAGCCTACCTGATTGCTTTTAATGTTGACTACACTGTTTTTTATTGTTCAGTTCAGCAGATAAGGGTTGAGTTAGAAAATTAGATCTAAAAGTCAAAAGGTTTTGAGCCAAAATCCAAAGTGCTAATTGCCAAGAGTGATGTCTCCTGTCCCTAGTCCAAGCACCTTAGAGGCTGTGGTGGAAGGACTGCTGTGAATTTATTTTACGTTTGTGGGTGTTGTGATTGCACGTGGATGCCAGAAGAGGGCATCCTGGACTCGGAGTTAGATATGGTTGTGAGTCACTATACATGGCAGGGCAGACTGTGCTGTTAAGCACTGAGCCATCTCTCCCGCGGGCCCCTCCCCCACACTTTCTTTGGATAGAATCTCATTGTGGGAGCAAAATATCCATATTTTTTAAGTAATAGGTATTTGTGTGGGGAGATGGACCATCTCATCTTGGCACTTGATTCCCAGTGGTCTATACCCCCTCTTGTTTTTATCTTTTTAGCATAACTTTTAAAATTGAATCTTTGGGTATTCCAGTCCCACTCATTTCCCAGTCCTTCCATATCTGTCCTCCACCCTTGTAGCCTCCTCCCTAAAAGTTAATAAACTAAAAAACAAACAAACAAAAAATCTGGTGGAGCCTCTGGTCTGTCAGCTGCAGTCCTGTGTGACAGACCCTTCCATTCCTCTGTCTCTCCCACAACTCCACATGTACTCGTGCCTTCTAGTGGTGTTGGAAGTTTCAGTGTGCCATGTCATGCAGCCCAAACAGCTTTATTGGCGAATATTCCTTGCAATTTGTCGTTAGTTTAGTTGAAAGCGTCTGGCTTCTGCTACAGCATCAATACTGGTCCCTCATACAGCCTCTTAGATATCCTGCTGTTTTCCTATGGGGGAATCTTATAGCTATGAAGCCCCAGGGTCAGCCCCTTCACACCCTCCATCTGGTCCTAGATGGGGAAGATGTTAGGGTGGGAACACCTCAAAGGCTTGGATCAGAGCCTGGGTGGTGCTTGAGTTGGTCAGCCTGCCAGCTTTCCTGCATCCATGCCATCATAGCTGTGTTCCCCTAGGGCCAGCCCTCTCCTCTCCCATGTCCACACCTTCGGGGCCAGCCCTCCTGCACCAAGGTTGCCCTGCTCCCATGCCATCTGTTCTGGCTCTTCTGAGCTCATGCCTCTAGGGACAGCTTTCCTAAGGGGCGGGGCCACTCTCCTAAGTGTGTCAGCAGGCACGGGCCAGGGCCAGCTTGCCTACGCTCATGCCCTCCGGGCAGACTTTCCCCAGCCCATTTCACCACTGGTACCACCTTGTGGTGGTTGGGGGTGGGGGAGGTAGAACCAGCTCAGGTGGTCCTTCAGACACCAATACGGCTTCTGGCTGCAGTACGGACCCCAGACGTCCTCATAGTCTTCAGTAGTAATACAGGCTACTGACATTAACACAGACCCTGGCTTCTCAGGACAAACCCAGACTTGGTCCTCAGCTATAACAGGGGCTCAGAATCACTAAGGTCTCAGGTAACTGTACAGGGCTCTCACATCAGGGTGTTCCTAACCACAGAAACACCTCCAGTTCCACCTCTCTTCATAGCTCTGAGGATCAGCAGGTGGTAATTGACTTCAGGGGATCTGCCCACCGGCATGCAAGGCACTCATGGGTGAATCTTGGATAAGCAAGGCAAGGGTGGGGGATTGGGAGGTTGGGGGGTATAAGGGGGGTGCTTTGGCCCCAGAATGTCTTTTTTTTTTTTTTAACTTTATTTATTTATTTGCCTTGGTGTTTGCCTGGAACTGGGACTACAGACAGTTGTTAGCTGCCATGTGGGTGCTGGGAATCGAACCCGGGTCCTCTGGAAGAGCAGACGGTGCTCTTAACCGCTGAGCCATCTCCCCAGCCCCCCCCAGAATGTCTTACTGCTGTACCTTTACATGTTTGCCACTGTCATTTTTCTCTGGTATCTGGCATGGTGTGATTGGGTATGGAGAGAGCCCTATTGCCTTTAATGTAGTGTGATTATCTCATGGAAAAATCCTGTTTTACTGGGCAGTTTTACCTGTGAATTATTGTGAAAATGATTTCTTCCTAAGCTGTATTGTTTAGCTGAAGCAATAATTTTATACAATAATGGTGTTAGTTAAGATAGAATTTTGATGATTGAGAGTGTTTAATCACCTTTTTCTTCTTCTCTATCTTCTCTTCTCCTGTCCGGCATCCATAATAGAAAAAAGAGAGTCTTTAATAAATATAGTAAGGGATTATGATAGATAACAGCTTAGTAGAAAAACTAATATTGGTAGAAGCAAGATATGGTGTTGCCCCACCCTTGATAAAACAGGGCCTGCAGAGAACAGAAAATAAGAACAAGGAAATGTCACACAGCTAGTTTCTCTTGAGGAGCCATATAGACTGTGGCTTAGGTTAATGATTAAGAAAAAACAGTTGAGTCCCAGAAGTCCAGCTAGCTCAAGATCTTTAAATCTTAATACTGAATATAGCTGAAACAAAGTTTTAAAAAAATAACTTAAAGTTAGATTAAGATGTTTATGTCAATAGCTTTGATGTGAAAAACTAGAGAAAAAAAATCAAAGTTTAGAAAGGCACATAGGTGAGGCTGAAGAGATGGCTCAGAGGTTGAGAGTGGTGGGCTGCTCTTCCAAAGGATCCGAGTTCAGTTCCCAGCACCCGCATGGCAGCTCACAACTGTCTGTAACTCCACTTCCACGGGATCTGACACCATCACACATGCAGGCAAAGCCCAATGTAATTAAATAAATAATTAAAAAAAAACACTGCCTACTTGCTCTTCCAGAGGTCCTGGGTTTAGGTCCCAGCAACCATATGGTGGCTCACAGCCATTTGTAATGAGATCCTGTGCCCTTGCAGGCATACTGCATGCAAGCAGAACACTGCATATGTATATACATATATATATATATAATTTAATTTTTTAAAACAGAAAGGCACATAGTTGAGTGAGGGACTCGTTGAAGTCAAGGAACATGAACAAAGCAGCCCAGTTACTATCAGCTGATGCGCCTTTCTTGCTAGGGTTGGTTGGTGACCAAAGATGATTAATTCCTTGTACCCATTTCTGCCCTCAACTTTTTGATATAAAAAAACTTTTGTCAAGGGCTGGAGAGATGGGTCAGAGGTTAAGACTGTTCTTCTAGAGGTCCTGAGTTCAATTCCTAGGAACCACATAGTGGCTCACAACCATCTATGATGACATCTGGTACCCTTTTCTATATATTGTATACATAATAAATAAATAAATCTTAAAAAGAACCTGTTGACAAACGGGTGTGCACCCTGAAGATTTAAAGTAGAGGTGACTGCTTCTCATATATGTAAGTTTAGGTATGTGATTCTTCAATAATTCCTTACAAAATTATATTTTGAGATAAGTAATAAAGTGATCAATTCTTTCTTTGTAGCTGAAAAATGCACCCTGCCAGTAGAAAAATCTCTTGCTTGGTTATACTCTGTTAAGCTATAACAAGTTGCTTAGTTATGAATGTATGTGGATTCTTAGGATAATTTGTTTTTATTCTATAGTATATGAGATGTTCAATTATGTAAGGAAAATGGGAAATATGTTTTTTACCTACATTCATTATAATCATTCACTTAAAAATTAAATGTAACCATGTAATTTTTATACTATTTGAAAGTTTTTTTTCTGGGATAAATAAGCTTTAAGGGATAAATAGTTTGCTAGAAGGAAGGCATCAAGAGAGACAGAAGGAAACATCAGGGTAGAAAAACAGAACAGAAAAAAATAAAGTAGAACAAGCAACAGAAAGAATAAAAGGAAGAGCTGAGCTTCGGCCCTCAGACAAGTCCTCATGTGTCTGTCACTCTGTTTAGTAGTTCATCTGCTCTGCATCTCCAGTTTCTCTGAGCCGCTGAAGGACTGTCATTCATCAGCACCCTAGGTGAAATCCTGGAGTGTGTGTGTGTGTGTGTGTGTGTGTGTGTGTGTGTGTGTTTCCCTTTCTCCTTTTCCCCGGTCCCAGAGAATTAAATTTTACACCCTCATGTAGATAAGTCAAGTTAAGTGATTAGTTTCTGATTCCATAGATCCCTTCAGTCCTCCCTGAGCTAATGGAGGCTGATCCCCATGGCTGGAGGCTGGTCTCCATGGCTGGAGGCTGGTCCCCATGACTGGAGGCTGGTCCCCACGGCTGGAGACTGGTCCCCATGGCTGGAGGCTGGTCCCCATGACTGGAGGCTGGTCCCCATGGCTGGAGACTGGTCCCCATGGCTGGAGGCTGGTCCCCATGACTGGAGGCTGGTCCCCATGGCTGGAGGCTGGTCCCCATGGAAGCAATGATAGCCTTTTCCCCATCTCTCTATGGCATATTTCCTTGCTTCTTTCTGTCCCACTTCTCCTCCTCAAACCTGCTTACTTCCTTCCACTGTGCTCAGCCCAGAGGGGAACAAGGGCAGGTCACGGTGTCTTGTTTTTGAACCCAATATGTAGACCAGGCTGGCTTCACACTCACAGAGATCCTCCTGCTTCTGCCTTGAGAGTTCTGGGATTATAGGCATGTGCTACCACATCTAGCTCAAATTGCTAGTTTCTTATGAAGGGATCCTAACTAAAGCTATCTTGGACTTTAGAGAGATCTTGGAGGCACTTACAGAGCATGCTGTGCCCTGCTCTAGGGTACTCTATATTGTGTAAAACTGTGGATTGGGGCTGTACTTGCACGGAATCACTCCATTTTACAGACAACGTTTAGTCCTGGGTTGAATCTAACTGCAGAACTATGGTGACTGTGTGCCTCACTGTGCACATAAACACCAGAGGGAGAGAAGAGAGAAGAGAAAAGGGACATGGGTTGAGGCACCTGCCCTCTCGCAGGGTGGGGTAGGAAGGACGGAGAGGGAGAGAGGGTCAGAGGTGGGAATCCTTAAATGGAGCTTGACGACTGAACTCAGGGAGGGGCCAGGTCAATTGCCATTGGTCAGGTGTGGCTTCAGGGCCTAAGACAGAATCCTAACAACCACCTCCTGCCTAGTTCTACCCATGAAACATAGACTAATAAACATTTATTTATAAAGTACCATCTATAAACCTACCAAAGCAGGTTGGGGCCATATGATTATATTGGTGTGTTAAAATAGTATCAGAAGGGGGTCACCACAATATGGAGAGATGGCTCAGCGGTTAAGAGCACTGACTGTTCTTCCAGAGGACCCGGGTTCGATTCCCAGCACCCACATGGCAGTTCACAACTGTCTGTAGTTCCAGTTCCAGGCAAACACCAAGGAAAATAAATAAATAAATTTTTTAAAAAAGGTATCAGAAAACAAGGCCTGAGAACTTACCCAACATATCAGACTGAGCTGGGTCCTGCATCCTCACCTGAACCCCATAAAGCACAGTGGTCCTGACACCGCAATAGTGACAGCCCTACTGACTTGTCATCTCATTATGAATGTGTAGTTCAAGGGATTAGCAGGCAAGGGACTCCTGGATGTCCCCTAAGATTCACACACACACACACACACACACACACACACAGAGAGAGAGAAAGAGAGAGAGAGAGAGAGAGAGAGAGAGAGAGAGAGAGAGAGAGAGAGAGTGTTCTAATTTGCTTTCTGTTGTTGTGGTAAACACCATGACCCCAAAGCAACTTGGGAGGAAAGGGTTTATTTGGTTTATGGGTTACATAGAGTCCATCAATGAAGGAAGGAAGGGCAAAGTGCTGCTTACGGGCCTTATTCCTGTGGCTTGTTCAGCCACCTTCCTTATACAACCCAGGACCACCTGCCCAGAGATGCTACCCCCCACAGTGGGCTAGGTTCTCCATCAACTAACAACCAAGAAAATGCCCTATAAACAAACTCATAGGCCGGTATAATTCCACAATTGAGTCCCCTTTCCCTGTTGTGCCAAGTTGACAACTGATGTTATGACATAGACATAATCACTGTATGGTGTATATAAAACGTGTGACCTGAGAGATAGAATTAGAAGTTAAGATTGGAATAGAAGAACCTTTGTTTGGTTTGGGGGCAGCTTGGTGGGTGCAGAGCTTGGCCAGCATGCACGAAGCCCCTTCTTCAGGTCCCCAGAGCAGCACCAGTTGGGGTGACACTCTGCTCAGGAAATGGACGTAGTAGGATCACAACTTCTAAGTACCATAGTCCAGGCTATTCTCGGATACTTGGGAGCCTGTCCCACAATAAGCAAACAAAACCCCCAGCTGCTGAACAAACCAATACTACTTGGCAAATTGTAGCCGTTGAAGCTAACTAACTTGTGAATTTATTAAAAAGTCCTACAATTGTGAAATGACACAAATGTGTTTCTTCTGTCCTCTAGAGAATGGGGGGTAGCTTCTGGCACCGAGGACAAAAACTCAGGCTGTTCAGGCCTCAGCTAGGGGATACCATCCCACTTTTAGCGTGTCCAGACTCACAAGGTCGCCTAGCACCCTCCATGGAAACGGTACTTATGCTTCCTTACAAGGTGCGCAGGCGCAGAGCGATGCATAGCAAGGGCACTTTAAAGCCTAAGGACTAGGGACAGTAGCCTCAGGCAGCATCACTTGGCGCGTGTTTTCTCTCTGTGTGGCTAGTCTACGCTAGGAAGTGCACAGCAGCGGAACACTGCAACACTAGGATTTGGGATCCAGTGAGGGACAAACAGAACTGGGTAAAAGGAGAGGACCCCGCAACCTCGCGCATGCGTACTTCCGATTTCGTGCCGAAGCGCAAGCGCCGAGCAGAGCGCAAGCGTGCGCATGCGGAAAGTTGAGGCGCGATGGCAGGTGTCGGGGTCGAGCGGCTGCAGGCGATGGTGCAATTTGCGCTGCTGGTGATCACTGTGTGTGCTGCGGGTGCCCATGGGCTCTATTTCCACATCGGCGAGACTGAGAAGCGTTGCTTCATCGAGGAAATACCCGACGAGACCATGGTCATCGGTCAGGGGGCTGAGGGTGGAGAGGCCCTTTGTTTTAGCCTGGCCCTCGGAAGCGCCCCTCCTCCCCTGCCAGCTCGCCCCCATCCTGAGGGTGCCTTGAGGGCGCCAGGTCCCCTGCCCAGCGCCCCGGGGCCCCTACTTGAGGGCCTGGTCGTGACTGTGTGTCTGCCCCGTAGGCAACTATCGAACCCAGATGTGGGACAAGCAGAAGGAGGTCTTCCTGCCCTCGACCCCTGGCCTGGGTATGCACGTAGAAGTGAAGGACCCAGACAGCAAAGTAAGCCCCCGACCCTGGAAGGCTCTAGCGGGTGTCAGCTGTCCATTAATGTCCGTATGGGATGTAACGTACCGCCTTGGTCCTGAGAAAAGGTCCCTAGGTAGCTCTTGCATTTTGAGAGGTCTTTGTAAAGTTGGGACTTGATGCATATTGCAGGTGGTACTGTCCCGGCAATATGGCTCCGAGGGCCGCTTCACGTTCACTTCCCACACACCTGGTGACCATCAGATTTGTCTGCACTCCAACTCCACCAGGATGGCTCTCTTTGCTGGAGGCAAACTGGTAAGAGGCTCAGGCTTAGACTTTTTTCACTTTATTCCAAAATTGACTTATTTCCGTCTTTTTCTTTTAATTTGCCCTTTTGGGGGAGCGAATGGGCACAGTCAGAACTGGGGAAACCAGGCTTGACCTTCTCTCTCAGCTAGAGAGAAGAACTCATTCATTCCTGTTTCCTTATAGCGTGTACACCTGGACATCCAGGTTGGGGAGCATGCCAACAACTACCCTGAGATTGCTGCTAAGGATAAGTTAACAGAGCTGCAGCTTCGTGCTCGCCAGTTGCTAGATCAGGTGGAACAGATCCAGAAGGAGCAGGATTATCAGAGGGTAAGGGCGTGTGTCTCTCTGCACTTGGAGGCTGCCATTGACCTTTAAACTCTGTCCTGCACACTTCTGCTCCAGGCCTTCCCTACCTTCGAGGTCAGTTTTTCAGAGAATGAACTGGGAGGTATCAGTCTACATAGGTGAGGTTTGTTCTTTGGCACTTTATGTGTATGTCTGCAGTGTTAGTCAAGATCTCTACCACTGAGAGTCCATCATACATATATATGTGTGTGTGTGTGTGCGTATTTACACACACAGTATATTTGTATATTGATAGAAAATGTATTAATATATTATATGTGTATATACATATACACACATATATATTTTTTAATCCTACATTACTCACTATTTTCCATTTAAGAAGTCTGGCTCTGCTTAGCTTCTGGGATCAGATCTCAAGGGTTCTTCGTACTGTGGCTGTAAACCCTCTAATATATTTTTTTAATCATTGTGAAATACATATAAAATTTAGCATTTTAACTGCTTCTAAGTGTATAATACTGTGGAATTAAGTATATTCATATTGCATCTGCCTACCTTTCACCTTCCCAGAGAATCTGAACCCATCAGACACTCCACTTCCATAGTTGCAGTTTTGATTTTTTTTGACTGTGATCCTGATTGGTGTTAAACACTGACTCCCTACTTCCTGTGTTGCTGTCCCACTTTTTTGCCTGTGGTCCTAACCACTGTAACTCAACTGAGTGGAACCCTTTTGTGACTGTCTTAGTTCATTTATCACAGTGTGTCCAAGGTTCATCTGTCTTGTAGTGTGTCAGAACTCTCTGTTTTTCACATTTATTTATTTTTGCTGTGCTAGAAATTAAACATCATAGAGGCTAGATAAGAGCTCTGAATTCCATCATGCCCCTCAGTTAAAGATTTGTTTTCTTATCAGTTATGTGTCTATATAGTTTATGCATGTGTAGTGCCCGTGTCCTCTGAGTTCAGAAGAGGGCATCATATCCTTTGGAGTTGGAGCTACAGGTGGTTGCGACCAACCTGACATAGGTGCTCTACAAGGAGTATGAGCAGTGTGCCTTTTAACCCTGGGTCATCTTTCCAGCTTGTAGAACTATCCCCTCACCCCCATCCCTCTTTGGGACAAGTGTAGTCCTGGCTGTTCTGGAACCCGCTCTGTAGACCAGGCTGGCTTTGAGCTCAGATCTGTCCTCCTCTGCCTCCTGAATGCTGGGAGTAAAGTTGTGTACCACCATGTCCAGCTGTAGAGCTCTCCTTTTAAAGCTGAGTAGCAATCTGTTGCATGTAGAGACCTCATCTTACTTGAGATAGTTATTTCCAAATTGTGTGAACCAGTGTAGAGAGGACAGCATGCAATCTAGTAATACTTATTGCCATTGGCTCCTATTGCAAAGTATTATGTAGTCCTTGCAGAGATGGTCCTAGAGGGACCTGGGGCAGTCTCAGTGGGGAGACTGTCCACCTAATGGAATTACAGGTGATATTCCAGAGGTATTTGGTCTGGGAGTTGTGCAGTCACACAAATAGAGGGACCTTATAATAGCAGATTGTGTTTTCCTACCCGTCCTAATCCTTTGTTGACTCTCCCATGCAGTATCGTGAAGAACGCTTCCGTCTGACCAGTGAGAGCACCAACCAGAGGGTCCTGTGGTGGTCCATTGCCCAGACTGTCATCCTCATCCTCACTGGAATCTGGCAGATGCGTCACCTCAAGAGCTTCTTTGAGGCCAAGAAGCTGGTGTAGGGCTCTTGCTGTATAACCTTCCCCTTTACCTCAATTTTTTGATAATTTCCCCACCTAGCCCCTATCCACCTGGATTTTGAGGAGAAAAAAAGGATAAAACAATGTCACATTGGTATCATGGCAATAAGCCATTGAGATCAGCTACCTTCTGACCCTGGTTCTCCAAGAAACAGACATTGGTCCAAACTTTCAAAATCTGCCTTAGGGTTTGGGAGATGTTAGAATTAACCCAAATCAAGTAATTTCTTTTGCCTCTGGTAATTCTTCTCTGTTTTCGAAGAGATGACTAAATGTTCTTCTGTTCTCTATATGTCTGCTGGTGTAGTCAGCAATTGGCATGCCCCATGGAGGAGGCCCTGCCTCAGTGTTCCTGGGTCAGTCCTGAGTTCTCTCAATGGCTTTGTGAATGTAAATAAGGGGCAGTTCTTGGCCCTGAAGGATTGAGATGTTTTTCTATATTTTAGAACTATTTTTGGATAAATTATATATTTTCCTTCCTGGTTGAATCATCACGCCTGTAACTGGCCAAAAATACCAATCCAGACCTTACGCATTCTACTTATTCATACATATTTAATAACTACTGTGACGTGCTCAGAATTTTAGCAGTCTGGGGCGGGGAAGCAGATACCATAGTTACTCTCCGGTCCACGTTAGAAGGCTAAGAATTGTCCTCTTGAACACCTGAGAGTCCAGTCCCACAGGGGCAGTGTGAGGAAAGAGAGTGACAGTTAACTCCTGTAGCTTGGAGCAGTGTACTCTTCCCCCATCTTTTATTTAAGCAGTGGTAAATGTCTTGTAGGTTCTTTTTTTGCTTTTGAGACAGTCTCACTCTAGTGCTCTGGCTGGCCTGAAACTCCCTGTATAGACTAGAGTAGCCTCAGATCCACCTGTATCTGCCTACTAAATGCTGTGATTAAAGAGGCATGTACCACTACACATGACATAAATATTTTCTTCAAGGGAATCAGATGTTGGTTCTGTATGCCAAGGTTTTTTTTTTCCCCAATGAAATAAAGCATAGCTCTGTTTGATATAAAATAAGTTGCAAGCAGAGGTGAGGTCAAAAAAAGGCAAAGTTAGTGGCCTAGACTGTGTAGGAAACGTGGAGTAGATGACGGGCACTCATGCTGAGGCTTGGCCTGGGAACGGACGGTCTGATTGCTTAACCGTTCTGAAAGGTCACCCTAGTAGATAAGATGTCAGCAAGGAACTAACAAAACAAGAACATTGGCTTCTGAGCCCCTGAGTCCACTGTCCTCCACCCCCTCCTGGATAACTTCATGCCAGCAGTTGCTCAGTCTTGGTATTTTATTTCACAGTTTTATTATGTATTTATTTGGAATATTTATTAAATTTCTTTTTTGGACTTATAGAACTAAACTCTTCCCTTATTTCTTTGTACTCTACTATAAATGAACTTGTTTTACACTTAGAATATATGCAGTCTTTTTTGTTTGTTTGTTTGCAAAGAGGAAGGCAAAAAAGAAAAAAGAAAAGGTTCTACATATATATCCCTATTTTTAGTTCTGGAAGATTTCTCTGCTACTTAAAATAGTTTTGCAGTTTTCTTCTGTTTAGGATCAATGTGAGAAGCCAGGTAGTGGCACACGCCTTTAATCCCAGCACTTGGGAGGCAGAGGCAGGCTGATCTCTGTGAGGCCAGCCTGGGCTACAGAGTGAGTTTCAGGACAGTCAGGGCTATACAGAGAAACCTTGTCTTGAAACACACACACACACACACACACACACACACACACACACACACACACACACATTAGTATGAGAAGTTAGGTGTTAAAGAAGGTTGCTTAGTTTCTGAGACAAAGCTGTATATGTAGCCTTGATATCCTTCACCAGGCTGTCCTCAGACTTAGAGTGCACTTGCTTCTGTCACCAGAGTGCTGGGACTATAGGCATAGAGAATGTTGAGACAGCTTTAAGGTAGCACTGTGTTGGTCTTTAAGATCCTCTCGACCCTGCCTTCCGACTGTTGGCATTATAAGCTTGCCAGTGTGCCCAGAAATGTGGTAGAGGATGTGTCTAATGAAGTTTGCCTCAAGACCAGAAGACAGAATCAGCTGTGAAAGTCAGGGAGTGGGGACCTTTATTCCTAGTGTACCCTGAGGCAGGGGCAGAGATCTGTATGGATCTCTGTGAGTTCAAACGGCAGACAGAGCCAGTGGGTGGTAGCACACATCTTTAATCCCAGCACTAGGAAAGTTGAAATAGGAAGTGGTATGGCAGAGGGGAGAAGTAAGGTGGGAGGAGGCAGGGGTGTGGCTCCCTTCCCTTCCCTTCCCTTCCCTTTGTGCTGAGGACTCGGCACTGAGTGAGGATTTGAGGCCTGAAGAGTTGGCTAGGTAAGAACTGACTGGTTTGTTCTGTCTTTCTGACCTTTTCAACTATTCCCCACTATCTGGCTCTGAGTTTTTTTTGTTTTTTTTTTTTTCAAATGTTTTCAACTTAGCTTCCACACTTTATTTTATTTTATTTTTTAAAATTTATTTATTTATTTGCCTGGACCTGGAACTACAGACAGTTGTTAGCTGCCATGTGGGTGCTGGGAATCGAACCTGGGTCCTCTGGAAGAGCAGACGGTGCAGACGGTGCTCTTAACCGCTGTGGCTCTGAGTTTTTATTGTAACACCAAGTAGAATTTATGCAATACAGAAACAAGATGTCTTTTGAATGACTAAGATATTTAGACCTGTAGTGTGAGGCTCTTGAGAAGAGATACGTTTCTGCTTTGTTGACATCTTAAGAATTTTAGTCAGCAAAGCAGACATTGAACCTGAGAGAGTAAGAGGCTAGAAAAGGCCAAATGTTGGTGGGCTTGTCCAACAATACACACACTGAGGACCATCCAGTGAGAAAATGGTTTCTCTTGCTGATTTCCTCTCAACTTCCCCTGGGAAACTTTACACACTTCTGGCAGCACTCAAGTACTGCCAGATGCAGGCTTGCATTGAGTATGGTAGGCAGGAGAATGACTGCCCCAAATGCATCTCAATTCTAACCCCTGAAAGTTATGAATGCCACCCAACATGGCAAAGCTTACCAATCAGATGACTTTGAAGTGTGGAATTAGTCTAGAGCACTGCTTCTCAACCTGTAGGTCACACACCTCTATACAGGTGTTACCTAGGACCATGGAGAAAAGACATTTA
This sequence comes from Sigmodon hispidus, assembly GCA_004025045.1. NCBI lineage: Eukaryota > Metazoa > Chordata > Mammalia > Rodentia > Cricetidae > Sigmodon > Sigmodon hispidus. Next base: position 45,659 of record PVIH01001875.1, read on the forward strand.
CATTACAATTTGTAACAGTAGCAGAATTACAGTTATAATGTAGCAATGTAAATAATTTCATGGTTGGGGCTCACCACAACACGAGAAACTGTACTAAAGGTTCCAACATTAGGAAGGTTGAGAGCCATTGGTGTAGGTCATAGGATGAGCCCGCTGTAATCAGGGGTGCCAGAGACTCTGCAGTTAGGCTTCTAGCCCTACCCTAAATCTCCCTTCAGTTTTCCACTTCTCCTCTCCTCTGCTGCTGCCTGAGAACCGACCCTAAGGCACCTTGCATGCTAGGGAAGAGTTACACACTTTCCTGGTTTCAAAGACTTCGTTGCTCTTTCCTTCATCTCTGCCCACTCCTGTTAACAGGGGTGCTTTCCTTTTCTACACGGTCACTGTAAGATGCCCTCAGTGATGTGTCCCCAGCAATTCCTTTTCTATTATCGCCCTAATAATAATTACCAGACGGCTTAGAACAATGAACTGTTAGGTTTGGGAGGCCAGACTAGCAGTGTAGGTAAGCAGTTTATTAAAGAGCCAGCCAGTGGCAATGTAGAGGAAGGAGGGAACAGAGTTCTTTTATGATCAGAGCGGTTATCCTCAGAAGAAATGGGCCCAAAGTCGGCTGACATCACCTAACAATACTTGGAGACATAGTTTATTGTGTTTTTGGCTTTAGAAGGTGTTTAAGTGGTCCCAAAGAAGTCGGGTGTGGTGGCACAGTTTTAATCCCAGCCAGTCTGCTACTTGCCAAGTTCTAGGCCAGCCACAGCTAAATAGTGAGACTGGTTCAAAAAAACAGGCGGACCCAAGGACATCCCTGGGGGAAGAGATTCGGGAAGAAAATCGGTCTAAGTGGTATGTGGTGACACTGCAGCTCTTTCGTTTTTGGTTTTCTGGGAAAGTCGAGCCCCAGGGTCAGGTCAGGCTCTTCTGCTGCGAGCTGTGAAAAATAGTAGGGCGTGTGGCAGGAAGTGTTTGTTTGTTTATTGGGACAAGGTTTTTCTGTGTAGATCGGCCTGCCTCTGCCTCCTAAATTCTGGATTAAAAGGCGAAGGCGAGCACCACCACCGCCGGGTTTAACATTTATTTTAATAGGTTAACACTCTGGGTCGTGATTTCAGCCCAGTCTCCTCACGCTGGCTCTGAGCATATGCCTAAGTGGCAGCTTTGCTGCCTCTTGTCAGTCAAAGCGCGGCCGGATCCTAGCCATAACTTAGAGGCCAAGTCCTGCCCACGCCACTCTGCGTGGAAGGTCAGGGCGCCAGAGATGAGACTCAGAAGCTGCTCAGCGGCCGCCTCTGCGCGGGCGCACGGCACAAATTTGCAGCAACACCGGATGCTTACAGGGAATAACTTCCAGGAAGTGACAGCTCCTCCGGAACTGATTGGTTGCAGGTTTGTTCCGCCCTCACGCGTGCGTATTGTCAGCGTAGAGGCACACCATGGAGGACCAAGAAACGCTGGGTTTTGAACACATGGGGCTGGATCCCCGACTCCTGCAGGTATGGGGAACGTTATGGAGTTGGGCCCCGGCGCGCCGCGGCACTCCGCGCCGCCTGAGCCACGTCCTCTCCCTTTTTAGGCTGTCGCTGACTTGGGCTGGTCTCGACCAACGCTGATCCAAGAAAAGGCCATACCTCTGGCGCTGGAGGGGAAGGATCTCCTGGCCCGCGCCCGCACAGGCTCCGGCAAGACTGCAGCTTATGCTATTCCTATGTTGCAACTGCTTCTCCACAAGAAGGCGGTGGGTAGTGAGAGCGAGGATGGGCATGAGGAAGGAAGCCCCAAAAGCTGCGCAAAGGTTTTTCTTGATCCCGTGCTCGTGTTTGGCTGACTTCAAAATCTTGGTCCATTTGCGGCGTAAGGTCTGAGCTGGAGTTCAGGTTACCTGGCTCTCAACCCAGGCCTTGCGATTACCACCAACCGTGTTGTAATCTCGAGTAAACTATTTTTTTTTTTTAGCTAGAGAAGGCACATCAGCTCCATACCTTGTATGCGTTAGATAATTTTAGACACGCACAAGTTATTTTTAAATTTCAGTGCTCGTGAAAGCTCTCCAGTGTTCTAAGGTGGGCAGAACTAAGAGTTTGTCAAAACATACAGTCTCTACAGTTTGGAAGAGGTGGAGAAAAGCATCAAGTGGACCCAGTACATTTGGCAGTCTTTTAATTTATGCTTTTACAGACAGGTCCTGTAAAGGAACAAGCTGTGAGAGGCCTTGTTCTTGTTCCTACTAAGGAGCTGGCCCGGCAGGCCCAGTTCATGATTCAGCAGCTGGCTGCTTACTGTGCTCGGGATGTGCGCGTGGCTAATGTCTCTGCAGCTGAAGACTCAGCTTCTCAGAGGTGAGTGAACGCTGCAGGGTTCTAAAGGAACAAAGCTATGCAAAGATGTGGCTTTGGTTTTGGGAACAAGAGAAGGCAGATCTGCCAGGGCGAAGGGTTTCTGGCTGCTAAATTCTTGCTACTCATAACTTGCCACCTGCAGAGCTATGTTGATGGAGAAGCCAGATGTGGTGGTGGGGACCCCATCCCGAATATTAAACCACCTGCAGCAGGACAACTTAAAACTCCGGGACTCCCTGGAGCTGCTGGTGGTAGACGAAGCTGACCTTCTTTTCTCCTTTGGCTTTGAGGATGAGCTTAAGAGTCTTCTCTGGTGAGGAAGAGTTGGGAGTGACTCCTAGTGGGAACTTTCTCTAGACTTGGGACTGAGTGGGACAGTCGGAACTGGATCCTGATCACATTCTGTCTTTTCCTTCAGTCACTTGCCTCGGATTTACCAGGCCTTTCTCATGTCGGCCACTTTCAATGAGGACGTACAGACTCTGAAGGAGCTGGTTCTTCATAACCCGGTAAGGGGTGCTCAGGGAGCATTTGGAGCTGAGGATACCCAGGCTTGTTGTTCTTTTCCAGAGGAAGCTTGGTGTTCGGGATGGGACTTTGGTTTGATGTATCATTTCTAGTCTTTCGTCACTGAAAGGAAGTCACCTAAGATCATATATTTCTAGGTGTCCCCAGTCCAAACTGTGCTTTGCCTAGAAGGCTTACCTGAGGTCACTGTGTCCTCAAGGGGAGCCAAAAGTCTAATAATTATGTATGTTTTCAGTCTTCAGAACCATTATGCAGGTCTTTTACTGCCGCATACTGCCCCGGCCAATGTTTCTCTTTGTTGTGTACATTGATGCTGTCTATATAGTTTGTGTTTCTATATGCCACAAGAGTTAGGGTGTGTTGCGTTTTTAGGTACAGCTCTGGGGGTGGGTTGTGTGTCTGTGTCGGGGATGGGGTGATGCTCGCTGTTTACTCTGCGCTAATGTCGGTGCTTTGGTTGGTGAGGGAGGCGGTGGCCGTGGTGCCTCTTTTGTTTTTTTCTGATCACAGGTGTGTCCTCTTCCTAGGTTACCCTTAAGTTACAGGAGTCCCAGCTACCAGGCCCGGACCAGTTACAGCAGTTTCAGGTGGTCTGTGAGACTGAAGAGGACAAATTCCTGCTGCTCTATGCTCTGCTCAAGCTGTCACTGATTCGGGGCAAAGCCTTGCTCTTTGTCAACACTCTGGATAGGGGTTACCGGCTCCGCCTCTTCCTGGAACAGTTCAGAATTCCCTCTTGCGTCCTCAATGGAGAACTCCCGCTGCGCTCCAGGTTTGTATGGTCTGTGTCCTGAAGATAGGCTGAGAAGAAGCATGGAAGGAGAACTCAGTTCCTTCTTTCCTTTTTTTTAAGAGATAGGGCTTTATGCTATATTTGTAGTCCGTGCTGGCTTTGAACTTAGAGCAGTCCTCCTGCCTCAGGTTCTCAAGTGCTGGAATTAAAGCTATGGACCAGCTCATAGCTTGGTCTTCCTTTCCTCTCCTCTCCTCCCAGATAGAACCCAGAGCCTTGCTGATGCTGGACAAGTACTCTGGCCTCGAGCTGTACACCTAACCCCTTGTTCTTACTTCCTGTTTCTTTCCTGGCTGTCCCTGAACTCACAGAAGCCCACCTGCCTCTGCCTCCCAAGCACTAGGGTTAAAGGCATGCACCACCACCACCTGCCTCTGTCTCCCAAGCACTAGGGTTAAAGGCATGCACCACTACCACCTGGCTTTGTTCCCATTTTTTTGTTTTGTTTTTAAAGCACTTTCTGGGGGTTCAGACTCTTCAACATGCCTGATAAATATTTCTTACAACTCTGAAATACCTACTAGAACCCCATTGAAGGGAATAAATTACTTTTTTTTATGCACATAAGTATTTTGCTTGCATATATTTTTGTGTTCTACGTGCATGCTTGATGCCCATAGATGCCAGAAGAGGATATTGGAACTCTTAAAATTGGAGTTTTAGACAACTTATTAGCCACCATATTGAGACTGGAACATGGGTCCTCTGGGAGAACAGCCAGTGTATTTAACTACTGAGCCATCTCTCCAATCTGTTACTCCATTTTCAACTGAGAAAGATGAGGTCTAGACCTGAAGATGGTAAGAGACTAGTGAGGACAAAGTAGGAAAGGATGATGGTTGGGATGATGCTAAGATTGGGGAGAACCTGCAGGCTGACCATTCCTCTTGGATTGCAGGTGCCACATCATCTCACAGTTCAATCAAGGCTTTTATGATTGTGTCATAGCAACAGATGCTGAAGTCCTGGGACCCCCAGTCAAAGGCAAGCGGCGAGGCCGGGGTTCCAAAGGAGACAAGTAAGTTCACAGTTCTCTTTTCTCAACATTCCCTAAAGAAGACTAGAGTGAAGCCAAAGTGCATGGAGCAGTTTGCTAGCTATTCTTGATGGTCATACCACACAGTCAGTCCCATGGGCTCTTGCTGAGCTTCTTGGGCAGTCATGGGGAAGTAGAGAGGGTGGTAAGGGGCTCTCCCTGCACAGTCAGCACAAAGTGTTAGGCTGGGCATGGATTGATTGAGCTGAGTTACAGGCGAGATGGTTTAGTCAGCCCTGAGCAGTGTTTGGCCCTGAAGTAATTCTAATGTCCGGTAGTTGATCTTTCAGCTTTGCTTCTAAGACAGTTTAGAGACTGAACTTGAGAATGCCTTTCCAGAGCATAAGGATCTGGCTAACGTTGGGTTATTCCTCAGGGCCTCTGATCCAGAGTCAGGTGTGGCCCGGGGCATAGACTTCCATTACGTATCGGCTGTGCTCAACTTTGACCTTCCTCCCACTCCAGAAGCCTATGTTCATCGAGCTGGCAGGTAGGAGGGTGATGATGTGAGCCAGGGCATACTTGGGGTTGGAGTGGTCTGGACAGGCTGACTCCTAGACAGGCTAATGATGTATGTTTGATCCCTTCCCACTGTAGGACAGCTCGAGCCAACAACCCAGGCACAGTTCTGACCTTCGTGCTGCCCACAGAACAGCCTTGCTTGGGAAAGATTGAGGCTCTTCTCAGTGAAGGTAAGAGCCCTTACTCCATGACTGTGTCTGTAGGAGCCAGGCTTCTCCCATCACACCTTGAAGCCTACCACAGTACCTGCTATGGTAGAGCACACCTGTCTTCAAAGACCACAGGGGAGTGAGACAGGATATTTGACAAGTTGAGGCTAGCCTGAGATACATAACAAGACCTTTTTCTTGTTGTTGTTGTTGTTGTTGCCATTTTTAAATCAAAGAATGGCTCAGTGGCTAAGAGTACCTGCTGCTCTTTTAGAGGACCCAGGTTTAGTTCCTAGCACCCACTTGGTAGTTCATAGCTGTCTGTAACTCCAGCACCCTTTTTTTGGCATCTGCAGGCATCAGTTATGCACATGTGTGCATTCAGGCAAAACACACATAGAAATAGACTTTTTTTTTAAGCCCCTGATGAGAGTTAAGAGGATACTTTACAGCAATGCCAACTGTGGTCTCACCTACTATAATCCCTGCCTGCACGCTGAAGCCTGAGGCAGGAAGATGAAGAGTTCTAGGCCGGCCTAAGCCACATAGCCAGCTAGAAGCTTCCCTGGGTTACATAGTGAAGCCTTGTGAAAAACACCAAAAAATCCATGGTGATGACAGACTCCCCCTACCACTGTTCATCATTATTTTTTCCCTCATGTGACAAATACTGCATCCTTTTCTTTCATGGATAGTGGCTGAAGTAGTTTTTCCAATATCATGTTCACTGATTGCCTCATGGTCAGGGACTAATTAGATAATCTGCTCTGTCTTGACTCAGATGCCTTAGGTGATGTGTGCCCTGACTGCAGGCAGCCAGCCACCATCATCATGTGGCCACCGCAGCCCTGAAGTGAGTGGGTGCTGCTGGTTTGTGAGACTGAGGCTATGTATACACAGGGCTCAAGGATACACCCCTGAGCAAAGCATCTTGGGAACTCTTCTTAGACCCAAGTGTAGTGATGTCGAGTCTTCTCAGGATATGGCCCCATTTAGGGTATAGCCTCATTCAGGGAAGAGGAGCAGCAGCCTGCCAGGGAAAGCCTTACATGGCCCTGCTCTCAGCCCTCACTGCTGCCTTCTCCCTAGAGGGCGAGGCTCCCATCCTGCTTCCTTACCAGTTCAAGATGGAGGAGATCGAAAGCTTTCGATATCGCTGCAGGGTGAGCTCTGACACTGGGGTGGACAGGGAGGTCGCTGAGGAATGAATGGGCTGTGACCCGGGGATTGCATCTCCGCTGAGCACTCGGGTATAGGGCTGTCTGACCCCTGGTCTACCCACAGGATGCCATGCGTTCAGTGACGAAACAAGCCATTCGAGAGGCGAGACTGAAGGAAATCAAGGAGGAGCTTCTGCACTCAGAGAAGCTCAAGGTGAGGGCAAGCTTGGGAGCTGTCTGTCTGAAGGTTGGCTAAGCTCTGGGTAGTGAGAAGCAGAGATGCACAGTGCTGCCTTTGGAGGGAAACAAACCAGCTGAAAGGCGGTGGACACTTCATGGAGGGCACTTGGTATTAGACACAGTGAGCATACATGGTGTGTTAAAGAGCCAAAGATGAAAAGCCCTGTGGGGCCCACACCAGGGCCCTTAGAATACCCAGGCCATACCTAGATGTTGCAGACAGTGAAAAGAGTAAAGAGGTTTTTGGTGTGATGGGGAATCTAATCTGTGAGCTGATACTAAAGTGATTCAGAGTGCTGTTGTTTGTATCATAGAGAAGGGTGTCCTTGTGCCATGGGTGGGACTCAAGAACTAGCATCTAGCTGCTAGTTGAAAGCCTCTGGCATGTGAGAAGGAACTACACTGCAGAGTTGACAGATTTCCACAAGGTGGTGGTATTTGGCATTGTTGAGCATGCAGCGCCTTCCTTGGCCAGCAGAAGTCAGCTGTGCAAGCCATGAGAAGCCTGTCCTGCTTTGTGCTGGGCTGTGTTTGTTACGGAGGGTGAAGAACAAAGTGGTAGGCACACTTCATGGTGTCACTTTTTGTGCCTCTTAAACTTAGAGCTCTCTCTGCCTCTTAGACATACTTTGAAGACAATCCCAGGGACCTCCAGCTGCTACGCCATGATCTGCCCTTGCACCCTGCGGTGGTAAAGCCTCATCTGGGCAATGTCCCTGACTACTTGGGTGAGTGCTGCTGAGTGTCAGGGGCCTGGAGGAAATGGCCTAGCTTTCCTTGGCCATCTTCCATCAGCCCCTGTGCTTGGTGTTGGGAAAGCTTCTTGCATGAGAGGACCTAGGGACCCTGGCAGCACAGCATGTGTGAGCATGAACAGCTCTGCCACTGTGTGCTACCTCATGTAGACTTGTCCTCCCTAGCCCTGTGTTGTCTCTGCTGTGGACATGAGGATCCAAGGTTGTGCAGAATTGGCACATTTTCAGGGTGCCGCTGAGCAGGAGAATGAGCCAGTGACTGGCTTCCTGTGTTCTGAAGAGGCTGAGGGGGTCCTGGGCTCAGGAACCTTGTGCTAGAGAATGCTCTTGATTGGCAGGCCTCAGGGTTAGCCAGTGAGGGAGACGCACATTGCCAAGGGAAAGAGGGAGCCCTTCACCCTTCTCATCTCAGGAAAGCTCTGGGTACTAGCTTTTCTGCTTTGGAAATCTAATATGGGATATTTTTGGTAATGAATATTCATGCCTTTTATGCTTACAATGACTGTAAAGGAGAAGTGTGAGGTGGTTGGACAGTGGGTGTAGGCCCTCCACCATTCCTGACCTTGCCTGTCTGGAATGGAGGTATTTGCTGACAGTGCTGTTCCTACCGTAGAAGTGACAGGAAAGTATAGGAGGGACTGGGGCTGGAGAGATGGCTCAGTGGTTAAGAGCACCATCTGCTCTTCCAGAGGGCCCGGGTTCGATTCCCAGCACCCACATGGCAGCTAACAACTGTCTGTAGTTCCAGTTCCAGGCAAACACCAAGGCAAATAAATAAATAAAAGTGTTAAAAAAAAAAAAAAAAGTATAGGAGGGACATAACAGTGCAGAAAAGGTGGACATGGTGTGAAAGGTCCCAGGAAGGATGGGAGCAAGATGACGCTGGAGGAGGAGCTTAAGACCACTTTCTCAGAGATGGTGACTGAAGAAGACCTCAGCCTCGTCTCTGTCATGCTGGGCGAGTCCTTTTGGCCTAAAGTTCCTGCTAAGAGCAGGAATACTCACTAAGAGTGTGGCCAGGAAGTTTGCAAGAGCTGGGTGTCAGGTGTGGCCTGTCCTGATGGTGTGGAGGAGGCTGCTGAGTGAGATAGTATGGAGTGTAGAGGAGGGCAGTAATACCCGCCAGTGCAGTTGCATTTCAGGAGCCACACACAAGGGAACCACCTATAGACTTTTCTTTTTTGCTTTTGTTTTTTGAGACAGGGTTTATGTGTAGCCCTGGCTGCCCTGGGGCTTAATCTATAAACCAGGCTGGGCCCTAACTCAGAGTTCTTTCTGCCTCTGCCTCCTGAGTGCTGGGATTAGAGGCATATGTACCACTGCCTGGTGACTTTTCTTTTTTGATTGCATTTTCCTTGAAGGTATTTTTTTTCTCCTTTTCTCTATGTTGTGTACATACTCTACTACTGAATATATCACAACTCTTTTTTTGGTACATTTTTTTTTTTTTTAAATGTGAATTGGTGTTTTGCTTGCATGTATAACTGTGTAAGGGTGTCAGATCTTGGAATTACAGTTGTTAGCTGCCATGTGGATTCTGGGAATCAAACTCAGCTCCTCTATAAGAACAGTCAGTGCTCTTAACCACTGAGCTATCTCTCCATCCCAGTACATGTTCCTTGTAGTAAATTTAAACACTACAGACTGTTTTAGACAGTCTAGTGAGTCTAGGGAGCTAACTTTAATCTTTTAACTCTGCACATTTAAAAATAATTGAGTATTTGAGAGCCTTTCCCTTTTGTTTCTGGCTCTGTAGACAAGGCTTGCCTCAAATTCATAGAGATCCACCTGCCTCTGCCTCCTGAATGCTGGAAATAAAGGTGTGCGCCACCATTTTCCAGCTGGAACCGTTTTTTGGGTCAGGATTGGAGACAGTGCTGTGCAGTTGTGTACGGTAGCACTGAGAAGGGACTGGGGCAGTGCTGGAGGCTGGATCCCAAGGGTAGAGAGGACTTTGTTGCTGGAGTCTAGATCAGCCTGAGGCTTTGCTGAGGCCCCGCCCTGCGTCTCTTCCAGTCCCCGCTGCTCTTCGTGGCCTTGTGCATCCTCGAAAGAAGCGGAGAAAGCTTTCTTCCTTTAGGAAGACTAAGGTATGTCTCCGGGAGTCCTGGGACAATAGCAGGGCTCCTTCCCACCTTGCCCTCATCTTCAGCAGCTGTCTTGCCTGAGGGAGGGATAGGACTCACAGAAATAGGGGTGTGGGTTTGTGGTATTCCCACAGCTGCCTCAAGGCCCCGTTTCTGCCCCTAACTGGCCTCCCTCACATTGTCTGCAGCAGCTAGTGTTCTCTGGCTTGTGGCACAGAGATCTCGGCAGGCGCCAGCATTGCTCATTTGTTGGGACCATATGACTGTTCCTTACAACTAACTTGTGACTCTGCTCCTGTAGAAGGTGAAGACCCAGAACCCACTGCGTGACTTCAAACACAGGGGAAAGAAACCTAAAGCCACAGCAAAGCCCTCCTGAGGTGGCTGGGCCTGAGGACACTAAGCTGAGTATCCTGACATGGATGGAGTGAGCCGACTTCCCAGTCTTTGTGGACACACTCTGATGCTCACTGTCGGGACAGACTGTACTTTGAAGAAGCAGCCTTGGGCTGCTTGGTACTTCTACTTGGTACTGTTGGGCTGCCATCCTTCCACTTAAGAGAATAAAGATTCCAGCTGCCCCAGGCTGTGAACCTCTGGCATCTGGGAGAGACTGCTGCTTCCCCAAATTGCCAGAGTTGACAGACTTTCCAAAGGTATTGTCTGGCTCTTGCTGTGTGCAGTGCCTCGGTTGGCAAGCAGGTCTGTGTAAGCCATGAGAAGCCTGTCCTGATTCTGCTGGTCCGGTGTTGGTCTGTGGCTGACCCAGAGCCTTGTGTCTAGTTCCTGGAGCTCTATTAATTGAGATCAGCTGATAGATGGACTTGTGTTCCCAAGTCAGGGCATTCCTGACCACAAGCCCTTGAATCTCACCAGCACATGCACATTCACATTCAGAGGGAAAAGTCACTTAGTCCTGGGAGCGAAGGCAACTGGCTTCCCTTCTTGGATGAAAGATGAATGATAGTTCATGTCTGTTTCAGGTGCGCAAGTGGTAGTATAATGAATGCATACCCATGACACCTGTCTCGGGGTTTCCATTGCTGTGAAGAGACACTATGAGCACAGCAACTCTTATAGAGAGACATTTCACTGTGATGGCTGGCTACAGTTTCAGAGGGTTAGTCCATTATCAGCATGGCAGAATGTGGCAGTATGCAGGCTGACATGGTGCTGGAAAAGGAGCTGAGACTTATATATATTGGTCCACAGGCAACAGAAATGAACTTCAACATTGAGTGTATCTTAAGCATAGGAGACCTCAAAGCCCACCCTCACAGTAACGCACTTATTCAGCAAAGCCACACCTAATAGTGCCACTTTGTGTGGGAGCCACCACAACACCCCATCCTCCATGTTCTAACCTGGCCACTAGTTACAGGAGCATTCAGAGGAGGTGATTCTCTGCTTAGCATCCTACCTGCCCCCTTAATGACAGCGTCATTCTATGGCTCTCTGTCACTTGCCTATTGGACATCATTAGGCTAGGCTGTGGTGGGAAGGGACAAGTATCTAAAGTGAGGCTTTGGTTATAGTTAGGGTGTGACATGAGGGAGGTTTGGTTGGAGGGAGTGTTTCCACAGGAAGGGCAGGAGGAGGAGATGGCAGTCCCGGCAGGGGACCTATGTGTGCAAATTCCCTGAGAGTAAGGGTACATTTGGAGATGAAAACACCAGTGAGTGTGGATATCAGCAAAGATGGTGACAAATAGAAAACTCATTGAGTGACCTTGGCCGTCTGAAGGTCTGTTGTAAGAAGTGAAAGGACTGGTGGATTTTTAGACCACAGCATCCGGTCCCTGTAGTCTATGATGATAATGGGTGTGTCCAGAAACCTCTGGACCTGAGAGCCTGCATCTACCAAGGATTAATGACTCAGCTTTTGAGGAACTCACTAGGGACTTTGGCCCTTTTCAACTGATGCCTCTGGGAGGTACCAGTGATAAGGCTGAACCTGAGCAGGTGGACGCCTCAGCTCCTGCCATCCTCCTCCCAGGAAAATAATTACAAAAAGGGGCTGCAAATTGCTACTCTTCCATTTGTGTCAGACTGCCCCTCTGTCCTCCATCTCTCCTTCCCTTCTGCCCACCTCTTTTTTTTTTTGACACAGGGTTTCTCTGTATAATAGCCCTAGCCGTCTTGGAACTTGCTTTATGAACCATGCTAGCCTCAAACGGAGATCCACCTGCCTCTGCCTCCTGAGTGCCATGATTAAAGGTTTGATCAGCTCATCTTCTCTTTTTTTAAAATTTTATTTATTTTATATGTCTGGGTGATTTGCCTGACCCTCTGTCTCTCTCTCTCTCTCTTTTTTTTTTCTTTAAAGATATTTATTTTTCATTTTATGTGAATTGGTGTTTTGCCTGCAATGTATAACTGTGTAAGGGTGTCAGATCTTGGAATTATAGACAGTTGTTAGCTGCCATGTGGATTCTGGGACTCAAACTCAGGTCCTCTGGAAGAACAGTCAGTGTTCTTAACCACTGAGCCATCTCTCCAGCCCCCCTGACCCTCTCTCTTTAACAAGGAAGGAGAAGGCTGGTTGGTTGAAGAGGGTCAAACATATTAGCTGTGTGCTGGACACCCACCCACCACTTATTCTTCTTAAGATGTCTCCACAACTGAACAGGTCCAGCCTTTAGCTCACCAACCTGACTGCCCTCACATATACCCACAAACTGCCGGAGTTAGCAGTGAATGCAGCAAAGGTGTCTGTGGTCATGACAGTTACAGAGCAAGGCACACCAAGATGGTTTTTTGTCATAGAGCAGCACATCATCACGTGCCCAGCATGACATGGTCATAGTGGCTGGGCCGGACCATTTTTGAATACCCTGTGAGTGGTAACAGCATGCTCTCTGGAGGGCTCCTCTGTAGTACAGAGCACAAGGATGAAGTGCTCTGGCACTGTCCCCCAGCTTTCTTACTGTGGCCCTACCTGATGCCTCTCAAATATTTATACAGTGCTCCCCCAGCTCACATGTACACCAGATCACAAGGCGACCCTCATAAAATAAAGGGACTTGAGGCTGAGATAGGCTTGGAGGTGTTTGTCTAATATGCCAAAGACCTCAGATTCTGTTTCCAGGTACATCGACTGAGTGCTTGTTCTGCAGATCTAGAGCAAGACTTGGAGTTCCGTGTTTCTGACAGCTCTCTTCCAAGCCGAGGCCAATTCTCTGCTTCCTAGGTGGCCCTTGAGGTTTACCACTCCTCTGTCTTGCAGGTGGATGTGGACAGGCAGGTTCTAATTACAGATCCGCTCAGTTGGCTGAATGATGCCAGGGGAGGGTCCTGCTTGAACGTCTCTAGCCTGCAAAGTTCAGAGCTGTTGTGAAGCTGCTCGCTCAGCCCAGGACAGTACAGACACTCATCTATCTCAGAATTTCAGGGAGGTGATGAAGATTCCTAGATAACCATGTTCCATCCAGTATTTGGAATGCAATTGCATTAAAAAAAAAAAAGTATTTGGGGCTAAGGATATAGTTCAGTGAAAGAGCAGAGTCTAGCCTGTGTGTTCCTAAGCTTAACTCTCACAGTCCTGAACCCAGCTGTTCCTCTGATAACTGTTTCAAGTCATGAAGCTCCGGTTTCTAGCAGCTTGTCCCACCCTGCCATGGGCTACTCCAAAGGCAGAGCATGGCAAGTTCAAGTTTGTCGTGTTCCTGGGTGCAGCTACTTAACTATTAAAAGCTTTGCCCTGACAGTATCAACACCTAGCTATTCTCTAATCCAAGGATCTTGAAGAAAATGTCCAGTTATTAAATGAGGAAGGAAAGATCTCACAGGAAAAAAACTCACTTGGCAGGGTTGGACTCTGCACCTAGCACAGCAGACAGGACCCAGGAGGCTTTCATGCCGTTTCCATGACTCAAGAGTTTAGATGAGAGGCCCCAGATGCACTCCTCCCAAGGGCGGAGATGTACCAGAGACCCCATGTTTGACAAGACCCGGTAACAGATATGGATGGTCAGACCCCCTAAAACACCAGCTCTGTTGGCTGCAAGCCCCTTTCAGGCTCCTCTTGGGTCCTCACAGTCCACAGTGCAAGTGGTTGGTTTAAGGTTAGAAAATGCGGTGCGGTGTTACAAGAGTCCTTGGGCAAAGACTACCAACCAGCTCTCGAGTTGTTTCGAGGATTAGATACCTCTTAAGAGACTAAGCGTAAAAGGCTAGTCTTTCTGGCCTCATCCCACCCAGCTCAAACTGGACACAGGACACGTGGTTGTCACCTTCCCTTAGCTCAGCAGTCTGGGTCTACCTTCCCATGTTCTGTGCTCAGTGTGTTCAGTGTTCTCGACCCTACTCAGGTTGAGAGTCACTGCTAGATCCTATATAAAGGAAGAAGGTGATGGGAGTCACTAGTCCAGACAGATGAACTGAACTGCCCACTCTGTCCTCCAAGCAGCCCCACAAGGAAGTACTAGACACCTCTCCACTCAAAACCCACCATGGAACGAGATAGAGAACTGCTTCCTGAAAGTTGTCTTGTGGCCATTTGTGCACACATGCCCTGCATGTTGATCACTAACACAGGAGAACACAATAATACAAAAAAGAAAAGGAAGAAAACCAAAGTATGTAGTTTTCCTTTTCTTGTCTGTGCTTTTGATGGATAAGAGATCACTGTAACGGTTTTTATCTTGGTGATTTCTTAGCCTTAGCTCTTGCTCCTCAATCCCCTATTATTTCTTAACTAACTTTTATATACAGTGTAAAGGACACACACAACCTATGGATGTTCAGCTTTTCTTCAATAACATTAGTTGATGAGGCTGTCCTTGATGTATCTGCAGTCTCTATGGCAGTGCCATATTGTTTGGATTACTGTGGCTTTACAATAAGTTTTGAAATCAGGAAGTATGAGTCCTCCAACTTTGTTCTTATTTGTTGCTTGTTGGGACTAGTCAAGGTCTCTTGGGATTCCATGTAAATTTTATAGTGGTTTTTTATTTCTGAAAAAACACATTATAGGGATTGTGGTAGGAATGATGACTGGTCACTTCGTCCTCCCATGCATGACCATGGAATCTCTACTTAGTTATGCTTTTAAAGTGTAGTTTCAGTATATAGATCTTTCACTTTTTGTTTACAGGTATTATTGTAAATGATCTTTTTTTTTTTAAGTACTGGTGATTGAATTCAGGCCTCTCAGATATATTGACGTTTCTCCCTAGATCTCTTTTCTACTTGTTGATATTATTCTTATTATTTTATTGTTGTTATTTATTTTATCTTTGACTTTTTTGAGACTGTTTCAGTAGACCAGGCTGGCTTTGAACTTATAGAGATCCATCTGCCTCTGCCTCCACCATGCATGGTTTACTTTGTTGTTGCTATTTTTTTGAGACTGGGTCATTCTATTATGTAACTCTGGATGTCTAGGAATTTGCTGTGTAGACCAGGCTGGCTTCAAATTCAGAAATCCATCTGCTTCTGCCTCCTGAATTCTGAGATTAAAGGTGTGCACCACAGCAGCCAGCCTTTACTTCTTCATCTGTGATGGAGACTCAGCAAATTTCCCAGGCTGTCCTGCCTTGACCTTCAGTTTTACTCAGTTTACTTAGTTGGGATTGCCTGAAGGCCTGACTTCAGATGACTTTCTCAATTTCTTCTTTAGGTTGTTCTTATTTATTTATGATTTTTTAAGACAGGGTTTCTCTGTGTAGCCCT
Organism: Sigmodon hispidus; assembly: GCA_004025045.1. Classification (NCBI taxonomy): domain Eukaryota; kingdom Metazoa; phylum Chordata; class Mammalia; order Rodentia; family Cricetidae; genus Sigmodon; species Sigmodon hispidus. The sequence continues at coordinate 60,937 of PVIH01001875.1, forward strand.
GGTTGTCTTTGAGCTTACGCTGTAGACCAGGCTGCCCTCAAACTCAGAGATCCTTCTGTCTCTGCCTCTCAAGTGCTGGATTAAAGACATTCGCCACCACAGCCCAGCAATAATACAGTTTAAAAGAGATTTGTTATTATTTTATTGTATTAGTGTTTTGCCTACATATATGTATGCTATATATAAATATAAATTCATATATATGTATGTATATACATATGCCTACATATATGTGTACCACAGGCATGCTTAGTGCCCATGGAAGCTGAAAAAGGCCATGGATACTCTGGGACTGGAGTTTCAGATAGTTGTAAACCACTATGTTGGAACCTGGGTCCTCTGGAAATGCAGAGCTGTCTCTCCCAGCTCAATATACGATTTTCTTATTAATAAATAGAGTATTGTAGAAATTGATTTCAATGAGTTGAACTATTTTTACATTCTAAGATTAAATCCTTCTTGGCATTATGTGTAACCTTTTCAATATGCTCTTGAATTTGGTTTGCTTGGGAGGCGTTTTTAAGGAATGGTGATCTGTAGTTCTCTTTAGCCTTTTTTTTTTTTTAAATTTTGATTTTTGCTATAGCCCACACTTGAACTCATGACCTCTTGCTTCAGTCTCCTGAGAACTTGGTTTAGAGATGTGCCCAGTCACACCTGGTCTATGGTTTTCTTTTCTTGTAATGTCAGAATATCATAAGGGCAGGCGTGTGACCTCATAGAATTACATATTAGTTTTTCATTACAACAATGAAATACCTGAGGCAGAGTAACTTGATAATGAAAGGTACTTAGAGGCTGGAAAGACAGCTCAGCAGTTACAAGCACATACTGCTCTTGCACAGGATCCAGCTTTGCTTTCCAGCGTTCATGTTGGTTGGCTCATGCCTGTAACTCCAGCTCCGGTAAGATCTTACACCTGTGGTCTCTAAGAGACCTGCATTCCCATGCACAAATGCTACCACCCATTAAAAACATTTTAAAAGAAAAGATGTTTGTTTCATGGTTTTGGAGACTGAAAGTCCAAATAGCATAGACAACACTGTGGGAACAGAATGATGAACAAGGAAGCAGGTGGTCTGGAGCCAGACCCAGGCTTTAATAACAACTGCTGTAAAAATCCAGTGGTACCACAAGAGCTGTCTTAGTCCTTGCCATACACAGTTCTCTTAATAACTCCAGGGCCTCCCATTGGGTCACATCTCTTAAAGGTTCTATATGTTACTACTGTGAGACCTAGATCTCACCTCTGAAGCTTCCAGCACTGTTTATATCACCACCCATCAGCTTCCTAGGACCCACCTCTTGAAGGTCCCACCACTTTATTACCACTCTGAGAAACAAGCTTCCAACTCACTCAAACCATCCTCAAATCTCACTCTCAACAAATGAATCCAAAAATGTTCTTTCCTCTTCAATAGATTGGAAGAGTTTCAGAAAGGTCAGTGTTGATTCTTAGGTAAATTTTGATGGGAATCACCAGTGAAGCCATTTGGTCCTCAGTGTTTCTTTTTCTTTTCTTTTAGTTTTTTTTTTTTAATATTTACTTTTATTTTATGTGAATTGGTGTTTTGGCTGTATGTATAACTGTGTCAGGGTGTCAGATCTTGGAATTACAGATAGTTGTTAGCTGCCATGTGGATGCTGGGAATCGAACTCAGGTCCTGCGGAAGAACAATCAGTGCTCTTAACCACTGAGCCATCTCTCCAGCCTGGTCCTCAGCTTTTCTTTTGAAAGAGTTTTTAAACTACTGATTCAGTTTCCTTATTTTGTATGGGCCTATCCAGGCTTTCTACCTATGAGTCAGTCTTGTTAGTTAAAGAATAAGAACTTTACTCATTTCTTCTATGTTATCCAGTCTGTTGGCATTCAAAATGTTGTGAGCCAGATGTGGTGGCGTATGCCTCTACTAATCCAAGCCTGTGAGAGGCAGAGACAGGTTGATCAAGGCCAGCCAGGACCATGCAGAGAAACCACCTCAACAAACAAACAAACAAACAAGTGTTGTCTCATTCCTATAACACTGTAGTTTCCACCTTCAGTCTTTAATTTTTTTGAAGTTAAAATATAATTACATTTCTCCTTTTCCTTTACATCCTCCATCTTCTCACATATACGTGTCCTCCCTTGCTCTTTACAAATTCATAGTCTCTTTTTCTTTAATTGACACACACACATTATGTATTTGGACTATATAAACATATATTCCTAAATCTATAGGTGTGACCTGTTTAGTCTGTATAACGTTACTCGTATGGCCACGTTTTCAGGACTGACCAGTAAGGGGATTTCTGCTCTCATCAATTCTTACTTGCTTCCAGTCTTTTTGCTGGGGTTTGGCCTGTGAGATTTTTCCCTTCTACATGAACATGTCTGTTGGTGTTGTCATTGTTCGGGTTTTGTTTAGGCAGCTATGTTATTGGGATTTTCTGGGTATAGCTTCTCTGACATTTCCAGGAGACATAATTTCATGGCAGACATCCTGTTCCTCCGACTCTACAATCATTCCACCTTCTCTTTGTAGGCACATGTTTCTTTGTCCTATCTAGTGGGTTGTGCAGCTGCTTATGAAATAATTACTCAGAGGCTCAATATTAATTACAAGTTGTTTAGCCTATGGCTCAAGCTTACTACTTGCTAACTTTTAGTTAGCATGGCTAAGATTAAGGCCTTGGCTCTGGTAGCTGGCTCCAGCCAGCACCTTGGTCTGTGAGAGCTTAGCTTCATGGAAAAGATGCTGGCAAGAACCACATTTACCACCCAAACTCAGGAATCTTAGAGTCCACACTGCCACCAAGTAGAGCACCACCGCCTGCTGCCCAGGAACCCCATTTAAGTATTTGGCAGCAGGGTCTTGTAAAAGAGTTGTGTGGGTTTTGGCACTAACACTGTGTCAGGAAGCCTCTCTTAAGGGAGCTGGGCCTCTGCTTCTGCTTGCTTGGACCAAGGCTTCTGTGAGACTTTGGGAACCCGCCATGCTGCAGCTCAAACCTGCACACTATTTTGTACCATAGTCCACTTGAGAGGCACAGCTAAGAAGCTACTTTTGGCTCTGTTTCTGTGTTCTAGAACACTTTTTAAGCTTTCTCAGGCTTTATGTGGATAGACATGTACCACGTTGGAGCATCATTTGTAGTTGGAAATTTCTGTCCCACCAGAAACTCTCAAATACCCAGCAGCTGATTCCTAAGTAATGGACTCAAAGGCTTAATATTGTAGTAATGCTAGGCCAGTAGCTCAAGCATATTACTATCTAGCTCTTACACTTAAATTAACCCATAATTCTTATCTATGTTTAGCCATGTGGCTTGATACCTTTGCTCAGTCCAGCATTCTCATCTTGCTTCCTCTGCATCTGGCTGGTGTCTGCGCCTCTGCCTTTTCTCTTCCCAGAATTCTCCTAGTCTGGTTGCCCCTATTGGCCAGTCAGCATTTTATTAAACCAATTGAGTGACAAATATTTTCAACATACAAGAGCATTATCTCTTGCCTCTCTGTAATGTTCCTCAATCCTTGGGCTCAGGGGTTGTGTTGTAGATGGATCAGTTGGGCCAGGCACCTTATGATCACTTGTTCTCTTGTTTTGATCAATTATGTTTTTCTATAATGGTGTCTGTCTGTTGCTGAAAGAGGTGTCTTTTTATTGCTATTATTGTTATTGTTTCATTTTATGTCTATGAATATCTTGCCTACATGTATGCGTGTGCACCATGTCTGTGTGTCTGGTGCCCAGGGAAGTCAGAAGATGGTGTCAGATCCTTGGAACTATTGTAGTTCTAAGCCTCCATGTGGATGTTGGGAGTAAAACATGCCCTCTGGAAGAGCACCTACTGCTCTGAACTTCTGAACTACTTAGCCATCTATCTAGCCCAGAGATTTTTTTGGAGGGAGGTGAGGTGTGGTGATACACGTTCCTGTGGCTATAAGAATAAATATTCAGAATGCAATTAGGAATTATATGGGGCTGGAGAGATGGTCCAGAAGTTAAGATCACTGACTGTTCTTCCAGAGGTCCTGAGTTCAATTCCCAACATCCCATGGTGGCTCACAACCATCTATAATAAGATCTGGTACCCTCGGCCCAGTTTGCACGGCCGCCTGGCGCGGTTTGCGAACCTGCGGAAACCTATCCTAAAACCCAACAAGCCGCTCATCTTAGCTAACCGAGTCGGGAACAGACGCCGAGAGAAGGGTGTTCTCCCCTCCAGAGGCTACCTGTATCACGGAGATGTCGCTCATGATGGCTTGCTGGAAGCAGAATGAATTCCGCGACGAGGCGTGCAGAAAAGAGATTCAGGACTTCTTCGACTGCTCTTCCAGGGCACAGGAAGCCGGAAAGATGAAATCCATCCAGGGGACTCTGGAGCAGGCCGAGAATTTACCTCCCCACAAAATGACCAAGTTGTTACAGAGATTTCCCAATAAATCTCACCTCAGCTGAAATTCCTGAATACTATACAGAGGCATGTTAGGGATGTTTGCTTTTGAACTACCACACATTTTTGAAGGGTAAAATGAGACAAAACACTATTTTGCTCTTGTCAATGAATAATGTTCTGGATGATATCTTGAAATAAACCCCCCTAAAAAAGAAAAAAAAAAAGATCTGGTACCCTCTTGTGTACACTGTATACATAATAAATATTTTTTAAAAATTAGGAATTATGCAGGCTTAATAAATCAGAAATTCTTCAAGATCCATGACTTTATTAGCCCTGGTTAGTTTCCTACAGTGTGTGTGTATTCACATGCCTATTCACATGTGCATGCACGCATATACCCCATGATGGAGTAGGGGACTGAACCTTGGGTATTAGATATCAAGCACATAGTCTCCTACTGAGCAATACCTTTCGTCACTAAAAAGCCAGCTTGACAGGCATTGTACTGTAGGGCATGGTGGCACACACCTTTGATTCCAACACTTGGAAAGCTGAGACTGCCTGATCTCTATACATTCGAGGCTAGCTTGGTCTACACACAGAGTTCCAGGCCAGCCAGAGCTATACAGTGAGATCTTGACTCAAAAACAAACAAAACCCCTCACACAACAAAAACAAACACAACCATTGCCCTTTTACTGTTGTTTTGGTATAAGGGACCGGTTCTCCCTTTGTGAAAAGCTGTCAATCTTCTTGCCTTAGCCTCTCAAATGCTGGACCACAGCCTGCCTCATCACATCAAGCGTTTCTTCTTCTGTGATGTGTGTGTTCAGAGCCAGGTATCCATGCCTCTTAGCACATCTTTTGCATGCACATTTGATCTGCCAGGCTTTTATTTCATTTGACTTTAGTGGTTTTATCTTTACTTTCTGATATTTTTCTATGCTTTAAATTTTCATTTCATAGCTTCTTTATTAAATGAAACCTTGATAAGTTGCCCACGTTGGCCTCAAACTCATTATTCTTCCTTTTCAGTCTCCTAAATAGCTATCACTCCAGGTGTGTGCTACTACACCCAGCCTGAAGATACTTTACATTCCCCCTTGTTTTTTGTTATTTAACTTACTGGATATTAGGAATATGTTTGAAATTGCTCCACATTTATCATTTAAAAATATTTATTTCTTTTTATTTTGTGAGTGTTTGTCTACATATAGGTAGACTACCAAGGCCAGAGAACCGTAGGAAATGGTAAGGCATTTACATTGCTGTCCCAATAGTGTCTGGATTTTGTCCTAGAGAACAAATAAAATCCACATAGGAGAGTGTAGAAAAGAATCAGCCTGAGATAAAGCTCTATGAAGATATTTATGTTCTTACTTGACCACTGGGTCATCTCACAGCCTAGGCACAGCCTCTGTCTGAATCATAGGGCCTTGGTTCCCTGATCTGATCTCTGCTTTGTTAACCTTTGAAGTTACAGTTTTAGATAATACCATGAAGCCCGAGAGAAACAACAGAAAGTTAGTTTATGTGGTTAAGAATACATTTTGATGTTTGTTAAAAATAACAAAATGGCCATGCACTAAGAGGGTTGAAAAGGCTTGGTGTGGTGGCTCACACCCGCAATCTCAACAGTCAGGAAGCTAAGACAGGAGAATTGCTGTGAACTCAAAGTTACCTTTGGGCTATGTAGTGAGTCTCAGGTCATATAGGCAACAGAGTGAAGCGCTGTCAAAGGGGGAGAAGCTGAGTGATGGGGACACAGAGGCAGGCAGATCTCTGTGAGTTGGGGACCAGCCAGAGCTACAACGAGAAACCCTGTCTTAAAGCTCAATTTGAAAGAAAAAAAAATGAATGGAAAGGAGAACAGACTACATTTTATTAGTGGGATTAGAAATCTAGATTTTTTTGTGCCTGCTGGATGAAATGTCATTGATGTACTCTAGATGGATGGATTTTATTATTTTTTTCTTCCAGAACATGAAAATAGCTGGTTTTGAATGTTCTACTTTCCGAAGCTTCCTTGGGCTAGATGGTCCTTCATAGATCTCTAACTATAAACTCTACCCAGGCACAGTTCTAAGTAGTGATCTACCTTTACGCATAACTGCACACTGGGAGGGAATGAATCCCTTCTGGGTCTTGAAACAGCCACTCTGTTCCTTTAAGGCGGAAACAGCAGCCACTCTGGGGAAGGGGAGGAGCAGGGTGAGTAAGAGAACCATAAAACTGTCCTAGAATTTTCAGGGCAACTTTTTTTTTAATTATTATTTATTGTTTGCTTGGTTGCTATAGGCCTTTATCTACTTTGTTTTTGAGCACTTATAAAGTTGGTTCTGACATTTCTGCTTGTTTTATCAATGTTTCTATGGATAGATAGAGCTCCCTTGTTTGCTATCTTTCTGATGTCACTACTGAATGAGTGTGGTACCTTCTGGGCCTAAGAGACCTAATTTTCCAATAGGCCCTGGGTGAGATGATTCCATGGGCGGATTAGGAGGAATGGAGTCACATTGCATGAATGCCGAATGGCCTATTTTTAAAAAAATATTTATTTTTATTTTATGTGAATTGGCATTTTGCCTGCATGTATAACTGTGTAAGGGTGTCAGATCTTGGAATTACAGACAGTTGTTAGCTGCCATGTGGATGCTGGGAATCGAACTCAGGTCCTCCGGAAGAACAGTCAGTGCCTTTAACCGCTGAGCCATCTCTCCAGCCCCAAATGGCCCATTTTTTTTAAAAAAAATAATTATTTATTGATACTTCAGGACCACAAGATAGTTGCTACAATGCCAGATACCCATTCTCTGTCTAGAGTACCCCATCAATATGCAAGTCACATTAATGTCGAAGTCCAGAAGTAGATCACATGTCACTGCCGTGACCAAAACGACTTTGAATACAGGACAGCACCCTCTTCTGAACTGTAGGCACAGTCCTTTACAAACAGTCTTGGTCCTGAAGACAGACAAATGAAGACGCTAATAGTAGGCTGGTGGCCGTCAGAGCCAAAAGTTGAGGCTATGACTATTAACATTCACAATGGTCAGCAAGGATACATGGGCCAGGTCAGGTGACTAGCTTGGCAATGTCACCTTCCCTACCTTTCCACATGGACCCCCAAACTCTGAATGCTGCTGAAGTACAGAGAAGCCAGATAGTGAACTTTCTTCACACCTTCAGGTCCTGCCGACACTGCTTTCCTTGACAAGTTACCAAGCAAACACCCCATACTAGCCTCAGAGCACTGCTCTGCCTAAGCTACCCCCTCCCCTGCACAGTGTGAAATGCTGCTCTGAGATGCTCAGTAATTACGTCATAGCTAGAGGTAATTGTATGAATAATAAAAATAAGTTAAAATGAGATCTCCTGGCTGGCTGTGTAGTTCAGTGGTATAGCACATGCTTACCAGGTACAAATCCTAGGTTCAATCCGTAGTACCTCCCTCTGAACCCTGAGGAATCTTTTTATCATGCTACAGCTATTAAATTAGTGAGGCTTGATAAATATAATACATGAGTAGGTGAGAGTATGATGAGACACTGCTTGCTGGTGTCACTGAGTGTCTGTTGTTTAATGGTTGGGACTGACCCTTAGCTAGATACCAGAACAGGATCTGATAATCTTCTGATAATCCTCATTTAGCCTGAGACTTGAAATAGTGAACTGTGCACTTCGGAGTCATAAACGTGCTTAAAATCATAAATCTCATCTGGGAACACATTTGAAGGAGATCAGCCCACACACACAAGAAGGAAGAGGAAGAGCAGACAAAAAGGGCTCGTCTTAGATACAAAGGGATCAACTGGATTCGTATTTATAATAATGAAGCCTTGTAGTGCTGGGACAGTAGAACTCTGTGAATCACAATTCCAAATACACTTGCTGATTAGAGACTGAAGGCAAAGGTATGTTCAGATCTAGAGAGAAGCAACAGGTGTTCATGCCTGTGTCACATGCTCATGAGAAAGAACTCATGTGCTCTGGGCAAGGTCTAGAGGAAGCCACATACTGGCAACAGAGATGACACTGGCTGACAGTCTTCCTTTCTGTCCCTAGTGCAACTATCTGGCGCTCAAGCTTTTTGGGGCTTCAGAAAAGAACTTGGACCACAGATCTGGATCCCGCCTGTCTGGTGCCGGGTCAGGCGCAGCAGACAGCTGTTATGAGAACTGACATATAGAAGGCAGGGATTCAGTCACTCTCATTTGGGACTTAGGGTTTTATGTGACTGTAGGGTTTTTGTTTTGTTTTGTTTTTAAGACAAAATCTTGCTCTGTAGCCCTGCCTGTCCAGGAACTCCCTCTGTAGACCAGGCTGTTCTCACAGATATCCGCCTAACCTGCCTTCAGAGAGCTAGGATAAGGGCCTACACTACCACGTCAGTATTGGCAGTAACTTCTTGTTTCAAGGGTTTGTGATGTGGAAAAACAGTGGCTATGTGTCCCAAGGTTCAAGCTTCCAGAAGAGTTCTCCATCAGTGACTTGCAGGAGCAGACCCTTATGTACTGCGGGGAGGAGGGGATCCTTACAGTGTCCCTCTATGTCCTGGAAGACTCAGGGACAGGAGCTGATCTCTAATGCATCTTGATTGGTTTCCACGTATCTCATGGTTCTTTGCCTGCTCACCTCACTGTTGTTACCTGAAGTCCCTTTGCAAGTAAACCATTTGTCTTTGGATACTTGTCTCAGGGTCTGCATCTGGAGGGACCAAATGAGAACACTCAAAACAAAAACAGATGAGGAAATGCCATCCAGGGAGTAACAAGAGAACCAAGAGGTGTTGGGTGGGGTTATTGATGCCCAAGAGCAGGCCCTTCTCCCCCTAAACTTGGGCAGCTCCCCTCTGCGCCCCCCAGAGTCCACGGAACACTGGGTGACTAGGAGCAGGCCCCTCCCTGCAGCAGTCTCGGCAGGTAGCCTCATAAATAGCCTTGTAGCAATTATCAGCAGCTCAGCTTTGGCAACAGGGGCCAAGGTCCTAGCCCATCTTGGTGATAGCAAGAGCATAAGGAAAGACTGGAAGATTGTTACTGGAAAGAAGCAGAAGGCAAATCATGTACCTGGGCCCAGGTTGGGTGGCATTTGCCACCCAGATCGCCTAACCAGAGTAGCTCAGTGGACTAGGCCAGGGCCAGAGCCAAGAAAGAGACAAAGCAGTGAGCGTAGATCAAAGGAATCTCTAGTCCCCTGTCAGCTCCTGAAGGGACTTTTGTAACTGAATCACCTTACCCTCAGTGTCTCTTTATTATCTGGTTGCTAATATCAACTAATCAGTTTCTAGGGTGACAGAGGTGAGTCTGAGCCTATACTTGATTTGGTCTCAAGAGATGATGGGTCAGAGTGCAAGCTGGAAGCCAAGTCCAGGATAATATTGATAATTGTGTAGCTCCATTTAGCCCACAAGGCCCAAACCAGGCCCTTGCCTGGTCTAGCAGAAGTACATTCCTGCCTCTCTTGCCCTGCTGGTTCTAACTACATTAGACTTCAGTTTCATCAGAACGTAAATGGGCACCCAGCTCCTTCACTAGGAAGCTCACCTAAGAGGGGGGGGACATGGAATGAAGCCATCTGATAGGAGGGGACAGAGCATGTAAATCATTAACCAGAAGTGCACACCTTATTGATCCTAATCCTAACAGACCAGGGTTGTCACTAGAGGGAGGAGGAGCCTGCCTTAATGCGAAACTTCAGCATCCAGTCCTCAGCTTTCCCCAGCTATCCAAGGTCTGGGCCTGCTTCTCCTTGATCACTTCCTGGTCCTGGGATGGCAGCTGGTTTGCAGGGATGGCTACTCTGGGCCCTACTCCTGAATTCAGTAAGTCGGTTGCTCATGGCTACTATTCCCTAGTACCTCCCACTGGGGCAAGGCAGGATCACACGGCTGTGGGATGGTGGTTCTTATACCCAAAGAGAAGTGCCGGTGAAGGGGTCTTCAGGTCAAGGCGCTGAAGATCAGAGGGGCAGAGAAGCAAATGGACGGGCTTTTGCCTGTGGTTAAGTAGGCATTGAGTTGGGTGCTGGGGGTGGATTCTAGGTGGACATCACCTGAAATATCTGGGGTTGAGAGGAGGGTTTGCTACCATCCTTGCTTGCTTTCAGAGGTGGGTGATAGTATTTGAAAATGCAGGATGTAGGATAGGAAACTCTTGTATAGACCCTTTACATGTGACCCTGGCCTTGGTGTGGAAGATAGCCTAGATATTCGGACCGACAGCATAGGGGTTCCCTCCATCTCCCCATCTCCTCGGCAGCATGACCTTTAAAAGCCAGACTCTGTCATATCACTTCTTTTTCTAAATCTCTCCCATCTCTTCCCATGGGGAAGTGTCTCTCCATCGGCATCCTAAGTGTAGTGCATGCCCGAGTCTCTCCATAGCTCTCCCAGACACCTGCTTGGTATCTATCCTTCCTTGCCAAGTGTTCTCCCTGGCCTCTCACTGCCCAGATGTACTTGACTGGGCCTACCAGCCAAGGCTTATGAGTACTATTGATCTTTGCAGGCCCAGGGTGAAATCTACACACCCATTCATCAGGCTGGCTACTGCACCTTTTATGACGAATGTGGGAAGAATCCAGAGCTGTCTGGAGGCCTCACATCACTGGCCAATGTATCTTGCCTGTCTAATACCCCGGCCCGCCATGTCACAGGTGACCAACTGGCCCTCCTCCAGCGCATCTGTCCCGGCCTGTACAATGGCCCCAACACCACCTTTGCCTGTTGCTCCACCAAACAGCTGGTGTCATTAGACAGGAGCATGTCTATCACCAAGGCCCTCCTCACCCGTTGCCCAGCCTGCTCTGACAATTTTGTGAGCTTGCATTGCCACAACACCTGCAGTCCTAACCAGAGCCTCTTCATCAATGTCACCCGTGTGGTTAAGCAGAATGCTGATCAGCTTCCAGCGGTGGTAGCCTATGAAGCCTTTTACCAGCGCAGCTTTGCAGAGAAGGCCTATGAGTCCTGTAGCCGAGTGCGCATCCCTGCGGCTGCTTCACTGGCTGTGGGCAGCATGTGTGGCGTGTATGGCTCTGCCCTTTGCAATGCCCAGCGCTGGCTCAACTTCCAGGGGGACACAGGAAACGGCCTGGCTCCGCTGGACATCACCTTCCACCTCTTGGAGTCTGGCCAGGCCCTGGCAAATGGGATACAGCCACTGAATGGAAAGATCACACCCTGCAACGAGTCCCAGGGTGCAGACTTGGCAGCCTGCTCCTGCCAGGACTGTGCAGCATCTTGCCCTGTCATTCCTCAGCCCCCAGCTCTGAACCCTTCCTTCTATATGGGTAAAATGCCAGGCTGGCTGGCTCTCATCATTATCTTCAGTGGGGTCTTTGTGTTATTCACTGCGATCCTTGTGCATCTCCGAGTGGTTTCCAATAGGAACAAGGCCAAGACAACAGACCCCCAGAAAGCCCCCAACCTCTCTCATAAGCGCAGATTCTCACCTCACACCGTCCTTGGCCATTTTTTTGAGAGCTGGGGCACAAGAGTGGCCTCATGGCCACTCACCGTCTTGGCAGTATCCTTTATAGCTGTGGTAGCCTTGTCTGCAGGCCTCACCTATATACAGCTCACCACAGACCCTGTGGAACTGTGGTCGGCCCCCAAAAGCCAAGCCCGGGAAGAAAAGGCTTTTCACGACGAGCATTTTGGCCCCTTCTTCCGAACGAACCAGATTTTTGTGACGGCCCGGAACAGGTCCAGTTATAGGTATGACTCCCTGCTGCTAGGGTCCAAGAACTTCAGCGGGATCCTGTCCCTGGACCTGCTGCTGGACCTGCTGGAGCTCCAAGAGAGGCTTCGACACCTGCAGGTGTGGTCCCCCGAGGCACAGCGCAACGTCTCCCTGAAGGACTTCTGCTACGCCCCTCTCAACCCGCACAACACCAGCCTCTCCGATTGCTGTATTAACAGCCTCCTTCAGTATTTCCAGAACAATCGCACGCTCCTGCTGCTCACGGCCAATCAGACGCTAAGTGGCCAGACTTCCCTGGTGGACTGGAAGGACCACTTCCTGTACTGTGCAAAGTAAGTCGATCTGAGCTGCCCACCCCGACTCCCAACAAGGCCAGAATGCAGCTCTATCCTTCATAGTCAGCGACAGCTCCTATGTGTGTCCATTAGGGCCACCGTATGTCCAAGTCTATTTGTGTTCCCTCTTAGAGCTCACTCCCATCTTATGCCTGTTCCCTATAGCACATTTGTCTTGATAATCCTTCCAGCCCCAGTTCATATGATCTTTCTTTCTGTGATGCCCCTGCTGTGGGCTTAATAATTTTAAGAATTATTTTAATTTCAGATGAATGAATATTTTACCTGCATGCATGTATGTGCATGACTTATATATGTGCTAGATGGCACAGAGGCTGGAACAAGATGTTATATTGATAGGAACTGGAGTTAAGGTCAGTTGTAAACAGCCAGGTAGATCCTGGGAACCGAACTCTGGTCCTCTGCAAGAACAGCACTTAACCATTGAGGCCTCTCTCCTGCCTTCTGTATGGTTTTAGTTTACCTTACAAAGGGATTTAAAGTGATGGCTCAGGCAGTGTTTGTGCCTGTCCTGTTTCGTTTTCTTGGCTTTGTCAGGATCCGTAGGGCCTTTGGCAGTCTAGGAATTGGCTACAAATAAGTTCATTTGGGTTTGATCAAGACTTGGCTAGTCTCTGGCCCCAGGCATCAGGCCAGGTGTTCTAGGGCAGTTTCATCCATACCCCTATGCTTCTAGGGTTCTGTTTCTGGCCTTGTCCATGGTGGATTGTATAGACAGGATGGCAGTAAGGCCACTGGGCCAAGGGAAGGGTGGCGAGAGGGGCCAGGAGTGGTGGGGTCCCTGGAGAAAGAAGTGCAGAGTGAAGACACAGCCTTCTTCCCACCCCATATTCAAGAGCAGGTGAGGGCTACAGCAGGCATGAACGCTGTTAGGAAAACAGTTTTGACCTTCTAGATCCCAAGCCTCACATTTTTAAGATCCACTAGATTGAAGGAGGAAGCGTTCACTGTCTCTCCCTGCTGCAGGCTGTCCACCCTCACCTGAGTGTAAGTATGAGCTGCTTCCTCAGATACAGAACAGAGAGCAGCCACTGAGAGGCGTCAGAGATCAGCCATCCTGGATGCTGTGTGATTCTTGTTGTTTGTTTTGTTTTATTTATTTATTTGTTATGTATACAGCATACACAAGAGAGTACCAGATCTCATTATAGATGGTTGTGAGCCACCATGTGGTTGCTGGGAACTGAACTCAGGACCTCGGGAAGAACAGTCAGTGCTCTTAACCTCTGAGCCATCTCTCCAGCCCCTTGTTTTGTTTTAAGACAGTATCCTACTTGATCTTATAAGTAAAACCCAGAGTCAGATATTGGGGAAAAGCTGAAAGGTCAGAGACAGGGGAACAAGACACAGCCACTTCTCACCCAGCCAGCTCGTCAGGCTGAAAGAGATAAGATCCTGTCTCCATGAATCCTCAGACCGAATGCCTCCAAGTCCTCAGCAGAAAGAGAAGGGGACACAGGCACAGGACTGAAGTCTGTCTCCTCCCGCTTTCCATACCTTTCTCTGCCTAGCTATTTCACTTCCTGGTTCAACTTTCCTAGTGCTAGGATTAGACGTGTGTTTCCCAAGTACTGGGAGCACAGGCATGGGATCCCACAATGAAATTAAAGGTGTGTGCCACTACTGCCTGGCTCTGTTAGGCCTTGAACTCCCAGAGATCCAGTCTCCAGAACTCCAGATCTCTGTCTCCCAAGTGCTGAGATTAAAGGCATGGCTAACTGACCTCTTTGGCTAACTCTGTGGGTGGCTCTGATTTTCAGGCAAACTATTAGATACACAATGTATCACCACAAACAGAGTCGCACTATTTGAGGTTGGCCTCAAAGTCACTTTCTTCTCTCCACTCTCAGTTATGGGGGTTACAGCCCTATGCTATCATGCTTGGCTTATATGGTCTTTATTTTGATTTTGGATGCTTCCAAATCTTGATGAGCTGATTATGCTTATTTCATAGACTGAAAAACTGGGGCTCAGAGTGGTTGGGTAATCTTCTTAAGGTCACACAGCACTCTGGCTCTCTTAGATGGCACTGTTGACTGATCTACTCCTCAGAGCCGAGAATGTGTATAAAGAGCCTTGTGTAAGCATTCTGCTCCGTCCCCACAGATATGTGCTCTGTGGAAAGGGCTCAGCTGAAGGCGACAAGCTTGTCCAAGAGCACTGGCTGGGTAGCTGTAGACGTGTGGCTCTGGGCTCCAGGGCTCCAATCAACACCTAGAGGGTTCAGGCTCTGGGATGGGGGAAATGAAGACCACTGAGACCTGTGCAGGAGATGGTCATAGCTCGAATCTGGGCTCATCAATTGTGGTGCTCATTTGGAACTGGGATGACAACAGGTCTGGAAGGTTTGGCTATGAAGGGGGGATATGAGAAGACCAGAAAGACCATTCTAGAGTACCTGTCCAAGGGAGACACCCTAAGCAGCCCCTATTCCATTCTGTGGACTGGGTGGGTGGGGACACAAGAGATCATCATCTTGTGGAAAGATAGCCATTTTAAAGCCTCTGGACCAGGTAGTCTGACGTCATTGCTCCTCCCTCGGGGAGCTGAGGGCCTGGGGGAGGACGGGGCCAGAGGAACCAGGCCGGGCCAGGAAAGTATCTTTCCCTTTGTGGTTTCTCTCTAGTGCTCCTCTCACATTCAAAGATGGCACGTCTCTGGCCCTGAGCTGCATAGCTGACTATGGGGCCCCTGTCTTCCCCTTCCTTGCTGTTGGGGGGTACGAAGGTAAGTGATGTAAGCCTTGTAAATGAGGCCCTCGGAGGTCAGTAAAGGGACAATTTTAGTACACGAATAATAGATAGAAGGGAGAGGCCATGGTGATGGGGTCCTGGTTTAAGAGGGATACAGAGGATGCTTCCTACCTACCTTCCGTCAGTCTCCTCATCTCCCTCTTTTTAAGGATTTATTTATCTATTTTATGAATGAGTGCTCTATCTGTATGTATGCCTGCAGGCCAGAAGAGGGCACCAGATCTCACTATAGTTGGCTGCGAGCCACCATGTGGTTGCTGGGAATTGAACTCAGGACCTCTGGAAGAACAGCCAGTGCTCTTAACCCTTGAAGTATCTGTTCAGCCCTCATCTCTTAATGCTGCCTGGGAACTCTGGTTTCGTGCCTTTGGCTGGGAAAGGGAATTGGAGCATGGGATGAGGCTCCTGTTGGAGTAGGGAAGCAGGAGAGACACAGGAATGGGGAAGGGCACAGTTTGAGGTGAAGAAGGAGGCTCAGAGCTTATCTTCCTAGGGACGGAATACTCCGAGGCAGAGGCGCTGATCATAACCTTCTCACTCAATAACTACCCTGCTGATGATCCCCGCATGGCCCAGGTCAAGCTCTGGGAGGAGGCTTTTTTGGAGGAAATGCGGGCCTTCCAGAAGAGCACAGCTGACAAGTTCCAGATTGCTTTCTCAGCTGAGGTAGGGATCCTGCAGAGTTTCTGGTTCTATGCTTGCAATCCCTGATGGTCTTGGGTCAGTTCCAGTCCAGTCCACATCCTGGCTTTACTTGTTACTGAATGGCTCTGGGCAGTGAAAGCCTGTGCCCACCCGATATGGTACTTGTGTTAGAGGCTACTGTAGTTCCCCAGAGCGTGCAGTGGGACACTCAACAAAGAAACCCAGCGTGTGGTCAGTGACAGGTTGTGTGCTCACAGCGCTCTCTGGAGGATGAGATCAACCGCACCACCATTCAGGACCTGCCTGTCTTCGCTGTCAGCTACATCATCGTCTTCCTGTACATCTCCCTGGCCCTGGGCAGCTACAACAGATGCAGCCGTGTGATGGTGAGAGAGGGAGAGAGCACACAGAAGAGGGTCTCAGAGCCTAGGACATCCCTTAATGTGTTCCCAGAGAGGGTTCTTTACCATAGCAAGTGAGACACATTCAAAGAGAGTCCCCCAAAGGGTAGTATTTCTTGGGTGTGTTCATGTTGAAAGGCCCAAAGTTTTCTTCCTGGCCTCTAACATTTCTCAACTGTCCTCATGCTAAGCTACCATTTAAAAGATCACGCAATGCAATTGTAGGAAGATGCAGCCAGACACATCTGTACTTTCGGGTGCCATAGGCCTGCCCCTGGGAGGATGGTTTAGCATAGAGACTTAAATGTACACATAGGTTCTTCACTGAGGTGGGTGGCACTGAGCACCTGTGAACATCAGGAGTACCTGCCTGTTCCTCACCCAATCTAGGGAGTAAGAAGGATCTGGGCAGATGCTCTGGTAGCCAACGGGCTGAGTCTTGCTTCATTACAGGTGGATTCCAAGGCTACTCTGGGCCTAGGTGGGGTGGCTGTTGTGATTGGAGCAGTGGTGGCTTCCATGGGCTTCTACTGCTACTTGGGTGTCCCCTCCTCCCTGGTGATCATTCAAGTGGTGCCTTTCCTGGTGCTGGCTGTGGGAGCTGACAACATTTTCATCTTTGTTCTTGAGTATCAGGTAAGAAGGGAAAGGTTCTTTATACCCACTGGCAGCCCAGCATCCTCATTAGATGAAGCCCCATACAGAGTTGCTAGCATTCTTGCAGATTCTTCTCTGCAGCTTACACGTGTAGGACACAGCGTGAGTTGACATAACTCCATGCATGCTACTTGCATTGTCTTGAGCTCGCTTTCAGTTAATGTCGGGTGAGCTTCCCGTACCTGTGTGTCAGAGCTACTTCCTTCCCGCCATTACACTACTGTGAGTGGCATCCCATGGTAAGCACAACCAGACCCCTCTCCTTGCTGCCAAGCACTTAGCGACAAGAATGCTCGGTTCTCTTCACATCTAGAATGTACTCAGTGGTTCTTTAGGCCATAACACAGGAGCCAAAAGTGTGGCTGTGAGTTGTTAGTGTGCTCTTCTGTCTCCAGAAGGTCTGGCAGTTCCTCGATTTGGCCAGGATTCTAAGTCCTTTACCAACCTGCTGCTGCCCTTTAAAGTCTGGTGACTGGCAGACCCTGGACACCCTGTCTCTTTGCCCACACAGAGGATGCCTAGGAAGCCTGGGGAACAGCGAGAGGCCCACATTGGCCGTGCCCTGGGTAGTGTGGCCCCCAGCATGCTGCTGTGCAGCCTCTCTGAGGCCATCTGCTTCTTTCTAGGTGAGCAAGGGCTGTCCTTCCCCACCCAGGAGCTGGCCTGCTAGGTTAGTCTACGTGGAGGTGAGGTTCTCAGAAGGCAGTGGGCATCTTCTGCTCTAAGCTGTCTGCGCTGACATCTGGCCCATGACACCAGCATGATCTGACAGACTCTGTGCCTCCAACAGGGGCCCTGACCTCCATGCCAGCTGTGCGGACCTTTGCCTTGACCGCTGGCTTAGCGATTATCCTGGACTTCCTGCTCCAGATGACTGCCTTCGTGGCCCTGCTCTCCCTGGATAGAAAGAGACAGGAGGTAAAGCTGACTAGGCAAGGGCCAAGGGATTTACCCTGCCTGGGTCCCTACATTCAAGGGAGATGTGGCATTACTATCACAGAGATAGCCAGGAGAGGTGGGTGGGAGGCGGGGGTGTTATTTGGACAGAGGACATTTGGGCTCTGTGTTCTGTAATTTCCCATAGAAAACAATTTATTTTTATTTATTATTGGAAGTATCATCAAACTTCCTAAAAGTACATAAGTTTACAAAATAAATTATAAAGTTAACAGAAGTCAAGCTGGTGATTTTAAGTGATGTAAAATTCATCACTTAATTAAGGCAGGAAATAAAAGCAAGAAAAACTGCAGTATCCATCTCTGGAGCTTCCCTGGGTGGGTGGTTCTTGTGGTCTGTCTTGGATCCGGTCTTGAGAGGCTGTCATCCTCTAGGCCTCTCGCCTGGACTTCTTATGCTGCTTTTCAAACCGGAAACTACCCCCACCTGAACAAAAAGAGGGGCTCTTACTCCGCTTCTTCCGAAAGATATATGCCCCCTTCCTGATGAACAGGTTCATCCGCCCTGTTGTGGTATGTGGGCTGAGGGGGGTTGCAGCACTTTGGGAGAAAGACCGGGAAGAGCATGGTGGGATGTCTACTTGAGGCTAGAGCTTGAGTCTGTTCAACTCAAGGATGTTTCCCAGAATGCCCAACAAAACCATAAGGTTGTTTGGGGCGAGGTTCTCATGTGCCAGTTTCTCCTCAGATACTGCTATTTCTGGCCCTGTTTGGAGCAAATCTATACTTCATGTGCCACATCAGTGTGGGGCTGGACCAGGAGCTGGCTCTGCCCAAGGTGAGCATCCTCTTCTCAGTCCTTGGTCCTGAGACCTGGGAGGGACAGCGGAGCCCAGAGGGTGTGGTGTGTAGGGCTTGGCACCATATGGAAACCACATCCATGTTTGTCAAGTGCAAGGGTTGAGTGCTGACTCTGGTCCCAGTAGCCGGCTTCCGAGGGCTCTCTGTGGCTGTCCACACAGAGGGACTGACATTTCCTTCTATGTGAATTCCTCACTATTGCTTGTTTTGAGATTTATTACTTTTATGTGTATGAGTGTTTTGCCGGCATGTATGTTTGTGTGCCATGTGGATGCCTGGTGCTTACAGAAGTCAGAAAGAGGGTATCAGATCCCCTGGGACTGAAGTTATAGATGATTGGGAACCACCCTGAGTGTTGGGATTTGAACTTGGGTCCTCTGAAAGAGCAACAAGTACTTTTTTTTTAATTTAAAAAAAAGATTTATTGGGGCTGGAGAAATGGCTCAGTGATTAAAAGCACTGTCTGCTCTTCCAGAGGACCCGGGTTCAATTCCCAGCACCCACATGGCAGCTAACAACTGTCTGTAGTTCCAGTTCCAGGCAAACACCAAGGCAAATAAATAAATAAATAAATAAAGTTTTTTTTTAAAAAAAAGATTTATTATGTATACACACACCAGAAGAGGGCACCAGATCTTATTATAGATGGTTGTGAGCCACCGTGTGGTTGCTGGGAATTGAACTCAGGACCTCTGGAAGAGCAGCCAGTGCTCTTAACCTCTGAGCTACCTCTCCAGCCCCAATACTTGTTATTTGTTTTTCTGTGTGTGTGTGTTTTTTTTTTAAGGTAGCTTTTTTCTTTTTTTTTTTCTTTTAAACTTTATTTATTTATTTATTTATTTATTTGTCTTGGTGTTTGCCTGGAACTGGAACTACAGACAGTTGTTAGCTGCCATGTGGGTGCTGGGAATCGAACCCGGGTCCTGTTTTTCTGTGTTTTTAATTGCTGGAGATCAAATCTGGAATCTCTCACTTGTTGGCAAAGTGCTTTATCAGTAAGCTATAAAGTCATTCCCTGTTCTCTCTCTCCCTCCCTCCCTCCCTCTCTCTCTCTCTCTCCTCTCTTTGTGTGTGTGTGTGTGTGTGGTGTTTTTGAGACAGGATTTTTCTCTGTAACAGCTCTGGCTGTCCTGAATTCACTTTTGTCTTTTTTTTGGTAACAGTCATGGTACAGGGTACTAGTAGTATAGTATCTATGTGTCTGTAGTGGTGGATTCTTTTCTTTTGTCGAGGCAGGGTCTCACTGTAGAGATCAGGCTGGTCTGGAATGCCCTGTCCTCTTGCTTTGGTCTTCTGAGAGCCCTGGCTTTATTTATAGTGGTTTCAATTTGCATTTTCAACAACTAGAAATGTTACACATCTTTTTATGGGCCTATTGATTGTCTGTAAATATTATAGAAGAAAAAACCATGTTTAGCTCCTTTGCTCACTTTAAAAAAAAAAAGAATATCTCTTTTTTTCTCTTAAAGATTTATTTATTATGTATACAGTATACAGAAGAGGGTACCAGATGTCATCATAGATGGTTGTGAGCCACCATGTGGTTGCTGGGATTTTAATTCAGGATCTCTGGAAGAACAGTCAGTGCTCTTAACCTCTGAGCCATCTTTCCAGCCCCCCATTTGCTCACTTTTGAATTGGCTTTTTGTTCTTGATGTTGCTGACTCTTAAGAGTTCCCTGTATAGGGCTGGAGAGATATATACATAAAAAGTATACATAAAAAGTAAACATAAAGTAAAGTATATATAAAAAGTAAATAAATAAATAATAAATAAATAAATCTTTTTTTTTAAAGAGTTCCCTGTATATTCAAGAGATTGGCATCTTGTCAGAGACATGATTATCAAAACGTTTTTCTCTTTCTGAGGTTGTCTTTGAATTCTAGTGGTAGCGTGTCTTAGAATATGAAACATTTAAAAATATCCACAGTCTTTTTTCCTTTGTTGCTTGACTTTGGTCTCATATTCAAGAAATTGCTATATCCAAAGCAATAAGATTTCTCCTGTTTTTTCTAAAGGGTTTTATGGCTTTAGGTCATATGATTTATTTATTATGTATACAGTATTCTGCCTGCATGTCTGCCTACAGGCCAGAAGAAGGCGCCAGATCTCACTTTAGATGATTGTGACCCACAATGTGGTTGCTGGGCAATGAACTCAGGTCTTCTGGAAGAGCAACCAGTGCTCTTAACCTCTGAACCATCTCTACAGCTCTTAGATCTTATATTTTCATTTGAGGTTTTTTGTTTGTTTGTTTTGAGACAGGGTTTCTCTGTATAGCCCTGGCTGTCCTGAAACTCACTCTGTAGATCAGGCTGGCCTCGAACTCAGAGATATGCCTTCCAAATGCTGGGATTAAAGGTGTTCCAAACTACTATCAGGCTTTGAGTTTATCTTTATATATGGTATTATGGAAGTGTTCAAAATTATAGCTTTCTTCTATAACATGTCTTTGGTACCTTTACCAAAAATCACTCAAGCATGCAAGTGTAGGGCTTTTCATTTTGCTCCATTGATAGCCACATCTGCTTCCATGTTAATACTACCCTACTTTGATTAAGCAGTCAAATTTCCCTCCTCTCCCCAAGACAGAGTTTTTCTGTGTAGTCTTGGCTGTCCTGGAACTCGATCTGTAGACCAGGCTGGTCTCAAACTCAGAGATCTGCCTGCCTCTGCCTCCTGAGTGCTGGGATTAAAGGGGTGCCCCAACACTCATAGTAGTCAAATTTCACACCAGAAAGTGTAAATCTTTCAAATTTGTTCTTTGTCAAGACCTCTTGGGCTATTTGAGTTCTCTAGAGATTATGTTTAAATTTAACTTGACATTTTTGGATTTCTTCAAAAACTGTCATTGGCATCTTTAGATGGCTTTGCTTTGGAGTACTGATCCTGGGACAGATCTGTTATCCAGACCATGAATACAGATGTATTTCTGTTTACTTAGGTTTTAATTTCTTCTAAGAACCATATCATCCTACCTTTTTTTTTTTTTTTTTTTTTTTTTTTTGAGACAGGGTCTCACTATGAAGTCCTGCCTCACTGTGTACTCACTACATAGATCAGGCTGGCCTTGAACTCACAGAGATCAACTGGCTCTTCCTCTCAAGTCATAGGACTAAAGATGTGAGCCACCATACCAGGCCTAAGCCACTGGCTCCCTACAGGCTAAGTGTACACTCTTACCCCTAGCTACACCGATAGCCCTCCTCTCTGAAGGCCAGTTGTGCTGGATATAAGATTCTCTTTTCCCTTTAGAACTTTGAATGTCCAAGGTTGCCGATAAACACTGTGGAGACGACTGCATTGTCTTCCTTCCTGTGAAAAGTCCTTCCTCTTATGTTTTCTGTAGTGCCTTCCATGCTGGCTTTCGCCAGATGTATTACAGTGTGCTTTGGACTAGATTGGTTTGAGTTTGTTCTAGACTTTGCCTGAGTTCCGTTTTTTTTTTTTTTTTTTTTTTTTTTTTTTAAAAACTTTATTTATTTATCTATTTGCCTTGGTGTTTGCCTGGAACTGGAACTACAGACAGTTGTTAGCTGCCATGTGGGTGCTGGGAATTGAACCTGGGTTCTCTGGAAGAGCAGATGGTGCTCTTAACCGCTGAGCCATCTCTCCAGCCCCCCCCCCCCCGAGTTCCTTTAATGTTTATATCTTTCATCAATTTGGGGAAGGAGTTTTGACTATTATTTCTTCAAATAATCCATTCATTTTTTAAATTTTTCTTTTCAAAATTCTTACAATGCATAGATAAGTCTACTTGATGTCCTCTGGGACCTTTCTGTGTGTATTTTGCTGTGTACTTCATGTGTGTATCAGGGCCCATTTCTCTGTGTGTACCTCAATCTGTATCTTGTATATGTGTGTGCATGCACTCCATGTACTTCCAAGTAAATTCCTTTACACATGAGTGTGTATCTGTGTGAGCATCTATCTTGTGTGTGTTTCTCCCAATGTGTCCCCCTGTATACTCCTGGTTACTTCAGTAGGTACATTTACGTGTCTTTCTCAGCCTATACCTCTGTATGAACTGAGGCACAGCCATGATGGATGCATATGGTCTCCTGAGACTCACAGATTCTCTTCCTTCCCAGGACTCCTACTTGATAGACTACTTCGACTTTTTGAACCGATACTTTGAAGTGGGGCCTCCGGTGTACTTTGTTACCACCTCAGGTTACAACTTCTCCAGCGAGGCAGGCATGAATGCCATTTGCTCTAGTGCAGGCTGCGACAGTTTCTCCCTAACGCAGAAGATCCAGTACGCCACGGAATTCCCTGAGCAGTAAGTGGCCCGTCTCCCCAGCACCTGACCAGCTCCCTCCCTGCTTCCTCTTCCTGTGTGCTCTGCAGGAGGCCCAGTGCAGGGGTCAGGAAGGAGTCTGCTGGCTCCCTGGCTCTGCCCAGTTTCCATTGTCTGGCTCCAGGTCTTATCTGGCGATCGCTGCATCCTCCTGGGTGGACGACTTCATTGACTGGTTAACTCCATCCTCGTGCTGCCGCCTTTATGCCTTTGGCCCCCATACGGGTGATTTCTGTCCTTCAACTGAAAGTGAGTTTGGGGTTCATTCTCCATTATAGCTTAGGGAGACTGAGGCAAGAGAAAAGAAAGGTCTGGTGAGGCTGGCAGTTCCCATGCCAAACCCATAGGCAGTTTAGGCCATAGGCACCCATACTTGCATGTTCCCCTGGAGTATGATGCTTTTGCGTGTAGAACATGCTGGTTGTGGTGGGGGTAGAGGTGCTGTGTATACAGGTGTGAGAGAAGCCATTTCTTGACCTATCTTCCCTTCTACCAGACTGTAGAGACCAAGAGGGGAACATCTCCCACAACTGGGAGTGGCAGGTATAAACCTCTCAGAACTGGGGACTTTCAGCTGGGGCACAGAGAGGGGGGGTCAGGGCAGGAGCTGCCTTGCCCGGTGTGTCACTGCCCAGAGTCCCTCCTCCCTGCAGCTTCCTTGAGCTGTTTAAAAAACTGCATGGACTTCACTCTGGGCCCCGTGAGGCCCACAGCAGAGCAGTTTCACAAGTACCTGCCCTGGTTCCTGAACGATCCGCCCAACATCAGATGTCCCAAAGGGTAGGTTCAGAGAGTGACTCCTGCTGGAGATGGGGGTAGACTTGTGCATTCTGGAGACTGGACACAGAGAGGCAGAAGTGTCAAGGCCTCCCTGGGGTACAGTGGGTGGGTCAACAGGACAAAGACTCATCTTCATTCAGCCTTTCTCTGGCCTCCCCTTTGCAGCGGTCTGGCGGCGTATAGAACCTCCGTGAATCTGAGCTCAGATGGCCAGATTATAGGTAAGTGTGGCCTAGCTTGAGAAGGAGGTTTCAAGAGAGAACTAGCTCCCTTAGAGTCCATCAAGAGCGCCTGTGTATGTGTCTGATGGATGGTGTGTGTGTGAGTGTGTGTGTGTGTGTGGTGTGTGTGTGTGTGTGTGTGTGTGTGTGTGTGTGTAACTGTCCTGGACCTGTCAGCTCCATGAGCTGAGACTTTCGCTTCTTCTTCCACCCCAAGTCCATAAACCAGACCTCACTACACATGGTTGTGAGCCACCATGGTTGCTGGAAATCGAACCCGGGTCCTCTGGAAGAGCTGCCAGTGCTCTTAACCTCTGAGCCACTCTCCAGCCCCCACTCTTTAGGCTTCATCTGTCAAGGTCAGTCCTAGGTCTCAAAGAGTGGCAGGAGCAGTTACAGTTTTTGTTTGTTTTTTGGTGTGTGTGTGTGTGTGTGTGTGTGTGTGTGTGTGTGTGATGCAAAGTGCAAATGCAGGCCTTGGGGCTGGAGTGATGGCTCAGAGGTTCAGAGCATTAGCTGCTCTTCCAGAAGACCCAGCTCCCCTCACAACTACCTTTAATTCCAGTTACAGGGAATCTCATGCCCTCTTCTGGACCCCATGAACATCAGGAATTCATGTGGTGCTCAGACATACATGTAGTTCAAACACTCATACACATTAAAAATAAATAGAAAATAAAGGTCTCTTGTAGAAAATCAATTAGGAATTTCAGGTGATGTTGGCAGAACCCTGAACCCAGTCTCATCACATGTCTGTCATTGTCTCTGGGATATGAGGATGGGTGTGACCCTTGGCTCTCCTCTGTGGTCATTCAGCCTCCCAGTTCATGGCCTACCACAAGCCCCTGAGGAACTCACAGGACTTTACAGAAGCTCTCCGGACATCCCGGTTGTTAGCAGCCAACATCACAGCTGAACTAAGAAAAGTGCCTGGGACAGACCCAAACTTTGAAGTCTTCCCTTACACGTGAGAACCCGAGGGCTGGGGCAGGGATGTGGGAGGGAACAGCCACACAAGAGATGTTGGGGGCTGCAGGCTTTTGAGTGATTCTGAGGGATGGGACCACCTTTGTCTCTGCTGTCTCCTCATGTTTTCCTCTGAAATGGGATGTCCTTCCCACCTGATGGCTGGTGCTTTGACCACACCCTGCTCTCTGGCAGGATCTCCAACGTGTTTTACCAGCAGTACCTGACTGTTCTCCCTGAGGGAATCTTCACACTTGCTCTCTGCTTTGTGCCCACCTTCCTTGTCTGCTACCTCCTGCTGGGCCTGGACATCCGCTCGGGCATCCTCAATCTACTCTCCATCATCATGATCCTTGTGGACACCATTGGTCTCATGGCTGTGTGGGGTATCAGCTACAATGCTGTGTCCCTCATCAACCTCGTCACGGTAACATGCAGAATGGGTCACAGATGGCCTTTGGCAGTTGCGGATCTGAGCCTATAACCCGCACCCCCCCCCCAGTTTTGTGTAGGCTCTAGATACCTTCCTGGCTTTCTTGCTTCTTTTTGTTTTTCTCCTCTGCTTTCTACCTTGTCAGCTGAGTTCTCCTCTCTCCATAGGCAGTGGGAATGTCTGTGGAGTTCGTGTCCCACATCACCCGGTCCTTTGCTGTAAGCACCAAGCCTACCCGGCTAGAGAGGGCCAAGGACGCTACTGTCTCCATGGGCAGTGCGGTGAGTGGAGAGGGGTGGACCACCCTGTACTTCACTTGACCCTTTATGTCCTGACTCTGCTAAGATTCCCCTTCACCCACACAGGTGTTTGCTGGAGTGGCTATGACCAACTTCCCAGGAATCCTCATCTTGGGCTTTGCCCAGGCCCAGCTTATCCAGATCTTCTTCTTTCGACTCAACCTCCTCATCACCTTGATGGGCCTGCTGCACGGCCTGGTCTTCCTACCAGTTGTCCTCAGCTATCTGGGTGAGTGCCCATGCCTACCCCTGCTAGGATGTCACAGTTATGAGTACTGGCCAAAACGGTGCTAGCTCCCTTGGAAAACTCATAGAGTACAGGTCGGGATTGTGACATTACTTCCCACTTTGGAAGCATTTATTTTTCATTTAATATGCTGCAAGCACCTTCCTTTGTTAACTGTCTGTATCTTTTTAAAAAAAATATTTATTTATTATGAATACAATGTACAGAAGAGGGCACCAGATCTCATTACAGATGGTTGTGAGCCACCATGTGGATGCTGGGAATTGAACTCAGGACCTCTGGAAGAGCAGTCAGTGCCCTTAACCTCTGAGCCATCTCCCCAGCCCCCAACTGTCTGTGTCTTAAGCACTATTTGTGTTTCCTGTGGCACATTTTTGTTGGACTTTGTACACACACACACACACACACACACACACACACGCACACACGCACGCACAAACACACTTTTCTGGTGCTTTGGGGGATGGAACTCAGAATATTGCACAGTCTAGGCAAGTGCTGAACCACCGAGTCACACTTAAGCATAGTAATGTATTTCACACTGAAAAATGATGTTGTGAGCACACAAACAAACATATGTAACCAAGACAAGTGTCTTAGAAAAACTGTACTTTATCTTGCTACATGAGGCATTCTGATATTTCTGGTTCTATCTTATCATTGATTTGAAAATTCTGGTGTTCATCTACAAGTTTTTTTTTTTTAATTTTTTTTTAAACTTTTATTTATTTATTTATTTGCCTTGGTGTTTGCCTGGAACTGGAACTACAGACAGTTGTTAGCTGCCATGTGGGTGCTGGGAATCAAACCCGGGTCCTCTGGAAGAGCAGACAGTGCTCTTAACCGCTGAGCCATCTCTCCAGCCCCCCATCTACAAGTTTTATTTAATGATTCATTAGTGGGTGATAACTCATAGTTTGAATACACTGTCCCATTGTACGCGCTGTCATTTTGATGACACCTTGAGAGAAATCCTGGGCAGGCAAACGGAAGCTCTTCAAATGCTGGTCTCTGGCATCTTACACCCTCAGTGTTTGGTGGGAGCAGCGGTGGCAGAAGGCAGTGTTAGCAACAGCAAGTGGACCCTTTACTACTACACGGCTTTGCAGTGTGAAGACCCTTAGCCCTGTACCCTCTGCTGTTACTGCTGTCAGCCCAGGGTGCTGACACCTTTGGCCCTGGGGACTTGAGCATACAGCTCCTCCGAAGCTCCTTAGGTCTCTGCCCTTGCTCGACGTCTCTTTCCACCGTCACCCTTCTTCCCTCCATGGCTGTCCCAAAGCTGGACCGCTGGCTTCAAGGAGCCTGTTACTTCACTAAGGTCTCTGCTTTCGGAGACTGCTCAGTTACCAGAGCCACTAGCGCAGCGTGCGCCACCCATCTACTCCTCCGCCCTGTCACCAGCTCAATCAGACACTAAAAGGAAGTAAGAAAAGGTCACCCAAGAGGGTGGGCATCATCCAAGAGGCCTGAAGTTGCAACACCAGGGGTAGCCGAAAGACTGCCTGAGTCGATTCTGAACAGCTTGTTTGTGTTTTGGTCAGTCACGGTTTGGAATCACAGTCTTGCCTTTTAATATCAATTGTAGTCGTTGAGGCTCTGTTTTGGGCCAATCACATCTTTCTCTCTAAGCATCAATTACATCACTTGGTTTGTGCTTTTTGGGCCAATCATAGCTTTGCCTCTTAGCATCGGTTACAACAGTTTTCTGGCTGCACCACCAGGGGGCATGCTCATCCTCCAGCAGGTACAGGGATAAGGGCTGTCTGGCTGATTGGTTTCAAGGCAGCCAGAACAGCAAGAAACCCACAGCTGCTGCTTAGGAAGGTGGATTGCCCCATCCTGCAACATTTTTGCTTATTTACAGGGACATGAGCGTGAGAAGTGCTTACAATATAATTTAAAAACTTATTGGAACGTATAAGGATTTTAGTAGATTTTTAAATGGCGCTTCCCAGTGCTTAACTCAGGGAGAAGTGTGTTCCCCTCACCTGTCTCATTTCCTCCACTGTTTATCTAGGTAGCTTGCAACTGTTGGTCATTAGATCATTTCTGACTCTATACTACTGTTGCCAGCACTGCAATGATTGACTTTGTGGCTGAAACTCTGACCTTGTCATCCAGGATTTCCTTAGAGAGAACTTGGTGATGTTGATTTTTGATACCAGTTGTTAATACTTGCCACAAAGTTTATTTTTTATTTTTGTGATGCTAGAGTCAGCTATAGGATCTTACTGGCCTTCTTTGGGGAGGTGGATGTGTGTTTTGGGGACAGTAAGTACCAATCCTGGGAAATGTTCCAGCCATTGGCTGAAAGTTCCTAGACTGATAGAGGCTGGGGAGCACCAAGGACCTTGCAAGCCTCCCATCACACTCAGTGCTGCAGCTGTGACCAGGAACACCCTGAGACTGGGAGGGCGTAGGCAGAGACCCGGGAAGGCACATGCTAAGCACAGAGCCCTGGTTGCCCTGTGCTTTGGGTTTGTGGTACAGGGTAAGGTACAGTGCCTTTTGGAGGAGGGTTGCTCATGGTGTCAGCACCAGTTTGTCCTAGGGAGAAAGGGTGCTAGGGATCCCCTTAGGGAGCATAGCAGTCAGGGTGGTGGAGATGCCAGCTGAAATGGCTATTGGTAGGGCAAGAGCAAGGAGGTACAGAGGAAGGCTGAACTCAGCCCCCAATCTCTCGATTTGCATCCCTGGCTGTGAGGTCTGTGCCATTTGCATGTCTCTCTCTGACCGTGGGTGTATGTGTTTCTTTCTCTTCTGCAGGACCTGATGTTAACCCAGCTCTGGTACTGGAGGAGAAACTAGCCACAGAGGCAGCAGCGGCCCCAGAGCCTTCCTGCCCAAAGAACCCCTTTCCTGACAATGACTATGTTAATCACAGCTTTGAAGAATTTACCCCTGCAGTCAGTGCTGCTAACAGCTCTTTGCCCAAAAGTGGCCACAAGTTTTAATGCAGTAGGAGCCTCATCCAGGCTCCGAGGGTCCCATTGATGGGAGCCATGAAGATCTTCCCTCTGCTCGGCCTCGAGGCTTAGGGAAGGTTGTTCCAGAAAAATGGCTGGCATTCTGGCTATGAGGAAGCCATCAGCGTTGGCGGTGGCCCCTTTGCTCCCAAACTTGAGGCCTTGGTCAGTGTGAGATTGCTTCCTCCTTCTGGCTCAGGGTCCTGGAGCTGTGGAGGACATGTTTGTCTCAGGCTCAGTCAGGGTATATATTTCTCACCCAGCTTTTCCTTTCCTTATCAAAAATATCTTCAGGGGCTAGAGAGATGGCTCAGTGGTTAAGGAGCACTTATGCTCTTACAGAGGACCTGGGTTCAGTTCTTAGCACCCATGTAGTGTTTCACAACCATCTATAACTCAGTTCTAGGGGATCTGACACCCTCTTCTGACCTTCACAGGCACCAGGCATGTTCATGCTGCACATATGTATGTGCAGGCAAAACGATCATATATACAAAACACACATAAATGTAAAAAAGATTTTTAAAAAATCTCCAGGGCCAGTGAGATGGCTCAGTGGGTAGAGGTGATTGCCAGGAAGCTTGACCTGAATCTGATCGCTGGACCGCACGTGACGGGAGGAGAGAACCAGTTCTCTCAAGTGCTCCTCTGACATCTATGTGCATACAGTGGCACACCTACCCTCACATGATACACAGATAGATGTAATACAAAATTTAAAAAATGTCCATGCTAGCGTGGGGTGGAGGCTTAGTGGTAGAGCAGTAGCATGCTTGCTTGTGTGCATGAGGCTACATTCAGGCCTCAGCACTGCAAAGAAGCCTGAGTGAAAGAGAGTTCCAAGCCTGTCTCTTGTTGTACTCCCAGTAATATTAACTGCCTTTGTTTACAGGCACCCAATCTCCATTCTATGACAGCAAGGCTTTTAACATTCATGAACATTCTGAGAACAGAGAGTGACCCCACCTTGGGCTTTGACACTGCAGGACGCCAGGAAAGGCAAAGGGCACCCTTAGTTCTTTCTGGCCGGAGGAGGAGGTCCTCACAGCATTGGTAGTGGTTGACCTCATGTGGGATGTGGTTCGGCTTCCAGTTTCAGCAATGATTAAGCCTGTTATAGCCAGCTGTGTGTCTGTCTGAGTGCCGAGAGCTGGGGTGGGCAAGTTTTCCACCCTAGGGGTCTTGTGCCTGGAGCGCAAGCCCATTGGCTTCAATTTGCCCAACCTGATCCTGGCACATTGGCTGTGGCAGAGATAGAGAGATATCTTGTTCTTTGAGAAGCAAAGACTGCTTAATAAATATTTGTTGAACATAAACGGTGTTTCTATCACATGTCCTGCTTTGGCTGCCTCTAGGCTAAGGATAATTTTTCCACATGATACAATGATACATGTATTGGGGAGTGGTTTATGGAAATACTATGTTTTGTTCTATTTTTCCTCTCTATTTTCAAGAAAATAGCTTTGTGACATGTCCACTTGCCTTATGAGAGCCTGTGATGGGTAGGAGTACTGTCCTTCACCATGAGGTACAGGGTTATGACAAAGAGCTTTTCCCTCACCCAGAGGGGCCTATAAAGAAGGTGCATTTGGAGAATCTGCTGAAGAACCCTAGGGTGCATTCAAGATTGAGGAAGTCATTCTGTAACCAGCTCTGAAAAGGTGCTCTGCCAGGGTGAGATTGCCAAGGAATGTTCCATATCACCTTGTGAGCCTTTTCACTCCCTGTGTCCAGCCTCTGTTTAGCTGAGGAGCATCTGTGGTTCCTCCTGTGATAAATGGAAAGGAACCAGCTCCCCTGGAACCTGCTCTGTACTTTGTGGTCCATCAATTCACTGTGTATCTCACTTCACTAGCTGATCTTTACGAGGGTCGCTAGCAGGCCAGGAAGGATGGAAAATCTGGTTAAAGGAGATCTGCTACAGAACAGAGGTTGAATCTCACAAGTCTGGTTGTTACAAATCTCCAGCTGCAGGATAAATGGGTTCGAAGAACAAAACAGATTCTACTAACAATGGCATCTCAAATCAGGGAAGAAGAGACCATTCAAGTACATGGCCTGGGAGCAGCTATTGAGTCATTTGGATCAAAATAAAGTATCTACATGTCACATCACACTAGCATTAAACATAGATAACTGTCCTGTACATGCTACTGGGGAAGAAACTTACTCTGTCTTATATCCAGCTGTGAACCCAGCCAGCTATAACTGGCCTGGCTAGCTATGTCCACAGGTGCAACAGTGTCATGACTGTTGTGGGGCTAAGCAACCAATTTCTATTTCTGGATTGTAGTTCATTCTCTGCTGATGTTCACAGTGAGAGCCTGAAGAATACTGTCTCCCTCTCCAGGGAACTGTGAATGGTTCTGACAAAGGAGGAGTCATTTTCTTCAGTGGTGTAGTTCAGTAAATAGCTCCTCACAGGGGCTCATGGGAGCAACTCCAATTAAACTCAGTGGGAGGTACAGAGGAGACTGTCCATCATGCCATGGAAGACACAACAGCAGACAGGGAAGACAGGGAAGGGATGGTGTCGAGAGCAGGGAACTGGTTTGTCACATCACATCTTCATTAAAAAAAAAAAAAAAAAAGGATTGTTTGTTTGTTTTCTAGACAGGATCAAATAGAGCCCAAGTTGGCCTTGAACTGGCTATGTAGATGAGTAAATTACCTTTAATTTCTGATTCTGTCCCCAGCTTCTTAGTGCTGGGTTTACAGGTGTGGGTCATTACACACAATTGATGCAGCGCTTGGGTCCTCCTGCACATTAGTTACACTCTCTACCAGTTTAGCTACATTGACTGAAAAAAAGAAATAGAAAGAACATGGCTGGTCCTGGGTATGGTGGAAGAGAAGGTTTATTGTAGATAGAGGGAGAGCACAGCCAGAGGCAGAGGCATCAGGGAGAGTCCAGAGTGGATGTAATCCGATTTTTCTTCGGGCTGTCAGCTCACAAATGACACAAAGGCTTATTATTAATTAATAAAACATCGGCCTTAGCTTAGGCTTGTTCCACTAGCTCTCATAACTTAAATTAACCTGCTTTTACTATCTACATTTTACCATGTGGCTTTTACCTTTCATTCTATACGACCCCTTTCATGGCTGTTGGTATCTCCCCTGTGCCTTGATTATCTCTTCCTACTTCCTGTCTCTGCCTGGAAGTCCCGCCTATACTTCCTGCCTAGCTATTGCTAATCAGCCCTTTATTTAATGAATCACAGAAATATATCTTCACACAGTGTACAAATATCTCACAACAATTGGATATGACTGGTAGACTGAACAAGGCCATGTGAAGAGTGGGGGGGATGGGAGAGGGAGAGGAAGACAGAGTAACTTAGAGTCAAGAGGCCAAAAGGGGCATGTCACTAAGATGGCTGGGATATACAGAAACCAGAGAAGCAGGGGGAAAGGAAGGCCTAGCCGTTTAAAGTAGGGGGTAGGGTATGGCAGCTTGGAGGATCCATAGGTAGGGGCTGAGGGAGACTGGTAGCTAGGGTCTGTTTTGATATATTAATAGGTACCTTAGCCATTTGTCTGGGGTTTGAGATCTAACACAGTCTCTCTCTTCCCTCCTCCCCTCCATTCCTTCCCTTGATTGACTGAGACAGAGTTTTACTCTGTACCCTAGGTTGGCCTAGAATTGGATACCGGGATTACACCCATGAACCACCACATCTTACACAAATTTTACACAAATGCTTTTTTAAATGTCTATATTCAGAGCCTCAAAATGATCTTTGAACCAACCAGCTTTATGCTGATTTATACTACTTTGACAAGCACTTATTGCAAATGACATGTGTATATACACATACTATACATGCATTTTACAATGCCACACCTTTTTCTTCACTGAGTTCTTCACATTTTTTTCTTATCCTTTCAAGTTACTTTGAATTTCTTCTGTGCAACCTTTTGAGTCTCATCCATGGCTCTGTAATTATTATGAATTCTATTATACAACCTTATAACATTCCTTTCCTTTTCTATAGTTCACAAACAAAACGGATACCTAGGCAGGAATTGAATCTAGAAAGAAGAAAGGCTCCCAGGCCACGTGACATCTCCTGTGAATACGTCATGTTGCCGTCACCCAATGCTTCTGCCCTCTTCAAACATGGCTGGCAAACGTTCTCCACACCGCAACTGTGGTCGTTTTTGCGTGTAGGAACCATACTGGAGTACATACCAGTCTCCTTCAGGCAGATATCGTGGCGAAGGGGATCCATAAGGGCAACAAGGAAGACAATCGGTGACCGCCAGTAGTAACAAGCGCGGACCGGAAGTTCCGCGTCCTCGTTGTCCGGGGGAGCCGTTAGGCACGCACGCCGGAAGTGGCCAATCGGACAGAGTGAGGCGGTGCCCACAGAGTTCGCGTCCCTCGGGCAGCAGAGCCATGGAGCCCGGGGCTGCTGAGCTTTATGACCAGGCCCTACTGGGCATCCTGCAGCACGTGGGCAATGTCCAGGACTTTCTGCGCGTGCTCTTCGGCTTTCTTTACCGCAAGACCGACTTCTACCGTCTGCTGCGCCACCCTTCGGACCGTATGGGCTTCCCGCCCGGGGCCGCGCAGGCCCTAGTGTTGCAGGTGATGTGGGGAGCGACGGGCCCCTGGATCCTGCAGGACCTTATTTTAGCCCCTTCCCGGCGCCAAACCTGCCCCTGGCTCGCATCCTACGCCCCTGACCAGCGCCACTCCTCATCCCAGCCCTTCAGATTTTGCGGTTCTCCCTGGGGTGCCAAAGGTGATTTTGTGTAAATGACCAGGCGTTATCTGAAGCCCGAATTTGTTGTCAGGGATGCGCGCTGCTTTGGGAACAGCCTGGGTTTGTGCGGGACATTCTTAGGTCGCACTGTCCTGCTTTTGAGGGTATCTAAGCATCCTGTGAGCATCCCCAGAATGGTACAGGGGGTTTTGCTATGCTGTATTCAAACCGTGCAGGTGCGAGAGGAAAGGCTTTTCTAGACTATTTCAGAACTCCCGGGCTCAGAAGGTGACAAGAAAGATCTGTATGTATTGATTGGTGGGTGTGGCCACTTGCCAGTGACCTACGAAGTCAAGTACAATAGAAATGATTATGAAATTTACATTTGGATCTCAATCTGGACGATCCAGATTAAATTTATTGTTTTTGAAGTGTTACTAATTATTGATTGAAGTTGTCTGGACACCTTTTTAAAGTTTTTTTTTTTTTTAAGATTTATTTATTTATTACGCATACAGTATACAGAAGAGGGTACCAGATGTCATCATAGATGGTTGTGAGCCACCATGTGGCTGCTGGGAATTGAACTCAGGACCTCTGGAAGAACAGTCAGTGCTCTTAACCTCTGAGCCATCTCTCCAGCCCTTAAAGTTTTTTTTTTTTTTTTTTTTTTTTTTTTTGACAGGATTTTGCTATGTAGCCCTGATTGGCTTGGAACTTGCCAGGTAGACTAGGATGTCTTTGAACTTATGGGCCTTCTTCCTTTGACTATCCAGCGCTGGGACTGTTGACATTGTGAAATAAGCAAACGTTTAGTGATTGTATAGCATTCAGCTGTAATATAGGCTCTGATGATAATGGGTATTTAAATCATGGTCTGTGTACTCATACACAGAAAATGAAGCACAGAAGGAAATAAAGAGCTCTGCTAGTTCTCTGTGTGCTCGAGCTGTTTGGAAGGAAGTAATAGGGACGATAGCTATGAAACTGAGAAAGTTTTGTAGGAAAGGTTAGATTTTTGATAAGATTAAAAGTATTGCAGGTGTGTGGTTTGGCAGAGAGGCAGGTGTATTTCTGTGAGTTTGAGGTCAGCCTGGTCTACAGAATGAATTCTAGGACAACCAGGGCTGTTACACAGAGAAACAGTGTATCAGAAAATCCAAACCAAAACCAAATTTTAAAAAAAGTATTGAGGGGATCATCAAACTTGCCTGTTGGAATCTGATTCTCTAGCACCTATAAAGTGTTTTTTGTTACCTTACTCCAGCCTGTGGGCTTACCAGGGGTTACTTTTCTCAGTTCCTCAGTGGAAGAAACAAAGCTTAAGGTGTTTATCTAGTAACTATGGACATGATGGCGGGACGATTCGCTACTGCGGCTCAGTTTCAGAATGGAAACTGATGAGTTACAACCTCATTGGTGTAGCTCAAGTGCCATCTGAGTCCTTGGAGCGTGTGAGAGGCGCTGAAATGGAGCCTTATGTTACTTTATAATGAAGCCTTGCCACTTGATCTTCAGTCTCTCGGAATCTGATGTGTCAGTTCCCCAAGGTTAAGTGGTGGGACAAGAACTTCACTCAGCTATTTCCTCATAGCTGGAACTCATTTCTGATTCCAAATCTTTCTGCCGGTTATAGAAAGATTTAGAGGAGAAAAGAGTCTATCCCCATAGCTGGTGTTTGACTTTCTGGTGTAGTACTTTTATTTTAGCTTTAACACAATTTGAGGGGTTGGTTCTTGTTTCTCTGATGAACTGACAGAGGTAATGCATTTATTTCCCCTGTAACTTTATGAAACAGCTACCTCTTAAGAATAGGTTACAGTGTGGTGACCATTGTGTTGGAGGTTAGGGTACGGGCGCAGAGGAAGGAAAAGGATGGGTCAAAGAAAGATTCCGAGGTTCCAAATCTGGGTGACTGGAGCAGCAGCATTCATTAACTGCACTGTCACGGATTGGGAAGAGGGGGTTAGTTTTCCAGTTTTAGACAAGTTAAATTAGAGATTGCAGACAAGTTCTGACCTGTAAGCTGTTGGAGTCGAGGAACTGGATCTTGCAGGAGGTCTAAAGGAGAAGAGCCCAAAGTACGGGAGAGTTGGGAACAGTCACAGTGAAGGGACTGGGTTTCACTGAAGCCAAGGGAACAGTCCTTTTTTTTTTTTTTTTTTTTTTGACAGGGTTTGTCTGTATAGCCTAGGCTGTCCTGGAACTTGCTCTACAGACCAGGCTGGCCTCGAACTCAGAGAGATCTGCCTGTCTCAGCCTCCCAAGTTGCAAGCCTCTTCTTGCAACTTGTTAGAAAACCTTATATGTTTTTCTGGCTGTATTGCTTTTTCTGTTTGTTGTGTCCTGTACGGTTTTTCACTGTCTCCTTTCACTGACAAACCATGGTCTCTCTGAACCCATTTGTTTTCTCATTTTAGGGTATTGGTGACCTTCTTTACAGGGTTTTGTGAGAGTTTTGAGATTGTAGAAGCATGAAGTATAGTTTGTGCATTAACACTGTTTTTAGTTTTGTTTTCAAAGCAGTGCTCAGACACTGCTAGTGAATGCTTACAGTGTCCTAACTCTTTACCTAACGCCCCAGGTGGTTCCTGCAGCTCTTTCTACCTCTGCCTTGTGCAGGGCTTCTTGCTTTTTTTTGCTGATCCTACTCCTTGGAGCTGTGGCACTTCCTCCAGTGGCCCTTATGGAAGACATACTCCATAAGGGCTAGTTGAGAACCTGAACCTGATCCTCCTCCTCCTTCAGAAATGTTCCTTCCCAAGTTTGACAGGGCATCAGGGTTCCATGATGCCCTTCTTGTGTAGGAGTTGTACCAGTGTGAATCTGTACTTGTATAGTGCTGAGGATGGAACCCATTGCCTTGCTCGTGACTAAGCAAGCATTCTACTACTGACCTATATCCCCAGCCCCTTAGACGTATCTGTTTAATAGTCTCAGCACCTTCATGGATGTGACTCTGTCCCAGCAAAGGTTAAAGGTGTGTCTACATACCAAAGGAGAACTATCAGGCCCTGATGTTGGGAAACCGGTTAGAAGTCCCAGGTGATAGCAATGAACTTGCATACCTTGCACACTGTAAGTCCAGAGTGGGTGTCAGTTGTCATTGCAGAAAGGGTAGCAGTCCTCTGGTAAGCCTGAGTGCATTCTGTAGATAGAAGTTCAGTTACATTTTTATCTTTCATTTTTTGAGACAAAGTTTCTCTATGTAATAGCCCTGGCTGTCCTGGAACTCAATTTGTAGACCTGACTGGCCTCTAACTCACAGAGATCCACCTGCCTCTGCCTCCTGAGTGCTGGGATTAAAGGCCTGAGCCACAACTTTTAAAATCTGAATTGCTGGTACCTTCATGAATCCACAGTACCAGGCTGGTAAAAGTATGGACAGTTACAGCTGTTTAGCTTTGCACCCTCTAGGTTTGTAAAAACTGTTAACTTTGACTTGGTTTTGATTTTGTTAATTTTGGAACCTTCTTGAAGAAGAGCAGTTTCTACCAGCTTTTGGTAAAGTTGTAGAACATTTCCATTGGCTTTGGTTTACCGCTGTTTAATTCTGTGTTTAGTAGAGTTTGTTATGTTTCTGTGTGATGTGTGGTCTAATGGGGCAGGTGAACTGATTGTTCCGTCAATGTTTATTTAGGTCTTTAAAACATTTGATCACATGGCTCGCCAGGATGATGAGAAAAGGAAGAAGGAACTTGAAGAGAAAATCAGAAAAAAGGAAGAAGAGGCCAAGGCTGTGGCAGCTGCTACAGCCGAGAAGGAAGCCGTACCCGCCCCAGTGCAGGAGGTAGAGATCACTGCTACTGCAGAATTGAGTGAGTCTCAGGAAGTAGAAAACTTGGAGTCCTCAGGCCCACAGCACCCAGAGCACAAGGCGGCTCGTGGCTTGGAGGAGGCGGAAGCTCCGGGAAGGATCAGCAGTGCTGCGGACGGCCCCAAGGAAGGCTCCGTGCTCCCCAGGTAGGTGCAGCGTCTGCAGTGGCCTCCTTTCTCTGGCCTGTGTTTGCCTGGAATTGGGCTTGCTTTCTGTGGTTTGCAAAATACCACTTCTGTTTTGGTGGGGCAGTGGTTACATACCAGAGATTTACTTTTTAATAGTTCTAGGGGCTGGAAACCCACAGTTATTGTCTGGGTTGTTAGTTCTAAGGTCTCTATTAGTGGCTTGCAGACAGCTGTCATCTTGTGTCTTCATGTAGTCTTCATATTTCTCTGTGCTTGCCTGTGTCTTAATGTCTGATTCAGCTGCACCTCAGACACACTGGTGTGCCAGACTGCCTTCTATCTAAGTGGTTCCAGGACCTTCTTCAGGAGCTCCTCTGAGAATTCCCTTACCTCAGAGGACTTTGACTTAGCTGAAATGTACTGTTTGTTTATTTATTTATTTATTGTGTATGGGTGGGCTTACGCCACAGTGCATGTGTGGTAGTCAGAGGACAACTTGCCGGAGTCCGTTCTTCCCATCATGGGGCTTCCAGGGATCAAACTCAGGCTGGCAGCCCTAGGCCCTAAATCATTCCTAGAATGAAAGTTGACTTATTTGGAAAATTTCTGGGAAAGAGTTTTTCTTTCTGTCATGGAACTTTGTAAGTTATCACCTGGCTTATGAGAGCCGCAGACACGGCATGGGTTTTCCTGGGTCTTCTCCGCTGCTGTTGGCTCCTTTTTGGCCACCCAGCCATTGTGCCACAGTGCCATTTCTTCCAGCTCCAGGCTCAGCGCTACTTCTTCTTTTTTTTTTTTTTTTTTTTTAAATCTTTATTTATTTATTTGCTTTGGTGTTTGCCTGTATCTGGGAACTGGAACTGTAGACAGTTGTGAGCTGCCATGTGGGTGCTGGGAATTGAACCCTGGTCCTCTGGAAGACCAGTCAGTGCTCTTAATCGCTGAGCTATCTCTCCAGCCCCTCAGCGCTACTTCTTTACCTCAGCATTTGTTTAGCTCTCTCTTTGTAACCCACACAGCAGTCCTTTAGTTGCTCATTTGGATGCTCATTTAGCTTCAGTCTTCTGACTTGTCCACCATTTGAGACATGCAGCCAATTGGGGGCCAGAGCCAGATTAGAACGCTTGTTGCTTACCAGACCCCTTACTGTATCTGTGTATAGGCTGAGCCACAGCATCCTGATTCTCTGGTTTGGAACAGTATTGAGCATTGTGTTAGGAGATACTCCACTACTGAGGAACATCCTCAGCTCTTGATTCTTAATGTTCTTCTCCCTTCAAGAACAGTGCTGAATGGACTGATGTATACCTGAAGAGCAGTTTAATGTAGGACCTAGATTTCAGCCTGCCCCTGCTACTTCCTAAACATATCATTTTGGGCAGGCAATGCCACACTTCTTGTGATATAATAATAATTATTATTATTCTATGTTTGGGTGCCTTGCCTACATGTATGCCTTGTGCCACATGCATGTCAGGGCCCTGGAAGCTGTACCAAGGGTGTAGGTTATGATTGGGAACTGCCATGTTGTTTCTGGGAATTGAACTTAGGTCCTCTGGAAGAGCAGCCAATGCTCTTAACTACTGACTGGTCTCTCTAGCTCCCTTCTCTGAGAGTCTTCAAACTTACCTTGTAGACTTTTGTGAATTTTAAATGAGCTAAGAGTCGGGGAGCTAATAGTGCTGAGCTTGAGTGTAAAGCATTTGTTGCATCAGGCTTCAGGGTGTGCACTTTTCCAGTGAGCAGAGTGCGACCTCCTTGCGTGCCTGTAGGCACTATCTGCTGCTCAGCTGTGATCCTGCTGGCTTGCCTTTTTTTCTAGATAAATCTACTTTTTTCTTTTTTGACAGGTCTGCTTCTTTCATCTCCAACTTCTGTTCTTTCTACTCTTGTCCTCTGCAGCCTGTTTCTGGAGAGAGTTTAGTTTCCCTTTAGTGGAGCAAAGACAACACTTGGAATGGCTTATTACTGAGTTGGCAAAAGTAAGCTTTTAAAGGGTACGGCCAGATAGTGGAGTCTAGGTAAGGAAGGAGTTAGAGCAAACAGTTGTTGGATGCCTGAAGAAGTTGATGGAGAAGGGAAGCTGGTCTTGAATATGGAGTTCTGAGAGAAAAGGGCTGTGATAAAGGTTTGGAGGCCAGACGTGGAGGAGGAAATGTGATACTTCCCTTTAGCTTGAAGAACTTCTTTTCAACTAAGAAAAGGTGATTTTTTTTCTCCTTTTTTTACTGTATCCTAGTCTGACTTTTAAGTTCTTCACATTGTTCAGTCTGGTTTTGAATTTACAATCTTCCTGCCTCAGGCTTCTGAGTGCTGGAATTACACAGTCTAGTCACTGTAGAAGTAACCCCACCCCTCAGCACTGGTATGAGAGAGCTGGCCCTGGTGGCGTGGTGAGGGGGCCATCCCAGCAGTCTGGACTAACCAAATCAGCTACCACCCAGACCCTCATCCAGGCTGTGAGTTGGCCCACCCTAACATCTACCCCATCTATGACCTGCTGGAGTGTGTGAAGGGACTGGTCCTGCGGAGTGGAAGCTGCAGGGTCTCCATGACTGGGGCAAAAGCAGGGTGTCTAAGGGTTCAATATTATAGTGAACTGGAAGTCAGAGGCATGGAACTCTACAGAGCTCCACCTGCCTCTGCTTCTAAGTACTGAGATTAAAGGTGTGTCCCACCACCCACAGCCTAAAGGTACTCACAGAGACCCATCTGTGGAGGTCAGAAGGTGGCCGAGATACGGTTCCTCAGGCACCTTTTTTTTTGTGTGTGTGGGGATTCTGATAGGGTCTCGTTATCTTGGGACTTTGCCAAGTGGGCTAGGTTAGATACACAATGAACTTCTAGAGATCCACTTGGGTGCCTTTCCTGGACTAAGGTTATAATCCTTCACCATACCTGACTTTTTTGTTTTGTTTTGGTCTGACTTGGGTTCTGGAGGTTAAGCTCAGCTCTTTACACTTTACTTTTTTTTTTTTTTTAATTTTTAAATTTTTATTTATTTTTTTATGTGATTGGTGTTTTGACTGTATGTATAACTGTGTGAGGGTGTCAGATCTTGGAATTACAGACAGTTGTTAGCTGCCATGTGGATGCTGGGAATCAAACTCAGGTCTTCCGGAAGAACAGTCGATGCTCCCTAACTGCTGAACTAACTCTCCAGCCCAATTTTTTTTTTTTTTTTTTAAAGATAGGATCTCACTGTGTAGCCCTGGCTGACCTAGAATTTACTATGTAGACCAAGCTGGCCTCAAATTTATATAGATCTGCCTGCCTTCTGTATTGCACAAATCCTAATTGATCTTATAATAAAAATCTTGGAGCCAGAGTTTACTGTAAATGCTTAAAGATCAGAGAGACAGAGGAACAAGCCACTAGGAAAACTTACCACTACTGAATCCTCAGGCCAAGCTCGGTAAGATCCTATCTCTAGGAATCGTCAGGCTGAAAGCCTGAGTCCTCAGCCAAAAGGGAAGGGAACCAAAGGGAAGGTGGAAAGGGGAGGGCTGAACTGTCTCCTCCTGCCTGATAGTCCTTCTCTGCCCTGTTGTAATGTATTTTATATTTAATAAAATCAGCCTGGAATATGAGAGAGAGGAAACAGACCACAGTCAATTCTCACCCAGCCAACTTCTCAGACTGAACAGGTAAATACTGTCTTCAAGAGTCCCCCACCTGGCTGGTCGCTCCTACAGAATGCCTGAATCTCTGCTCCTCTTACCTTAAATATCTTCCCAGCCCAATTGCTTCACTTCAGCTCTGCAGCATAATCCTAGAGTGAGGGTTAAAGATGTGAGCTACTACTGTTTGGACAGGCCTTGAACTCACAGAAACATCTCTGTGTCCTTAGTGATGAGATTGAAGGCGTGGGTCACCATCATAGCTTGACTGGGGGTGATTCTGTCCTCTGATATTCCAGGATGATTTTATTAAGTATAAAATGGATCACCACACTATCCAGCTGTATCACTCCTGTTTCAATCTTCCTAGTGCTGGGATTAAAAGTGTGTGATTCCAAGTGCTGGAATTGATGTTGTGAGTCACCACTGTCTGACTTCTATGGCTAACTCTTGGCTGGCTGTCCTCTGATCTTCCAGGCAGTCTTTGTTTCATACACAATATATCACCACATCTTTGCCTGCCAAATGGTAAAATCAGAGGTGTGTGCCACTACACTTAGCTTAGGTCTTTATACTTTGCAGGCAAGCATTTTAGTGACTGACTCATCCCCCAGTCCCTTTTTTGATCTTTCTAAAAATACAAATGAGGAATTTTGTTTTACTGTTTTTTATAATTTCTAAAAGGGATAAGGAAATTTGTACTGGAATACCTGCCTTGTTGTAGGGACTCTGCTTTACATTGCTGACCCTGTAAGCTGCATTCTGCTTGTAGCTCCAGTTGGAAGCTGCACAGCAGTAAGTTTAGAGTGTTTCAGAGGCCAGTGTTTGGACTTTGTGCTCAGCTTAGACTTCTACCGTCCTGGCATATGGGGCTTAGACTGCAGCCCTGCAGTCCTCCAACCAGGGAACTAATTCCTTACAAGTGGACACATAGTCATAGCTGTAGCTCAGATGAATTGTTTCTGCACATCTGAAAATGGACCGCCATAGGCTGTCTGTTCTTGTCCTTGTTCCACCTGGAGCTGGATCCTAAGTTCCTCACCAATTAGTTATCTGTGGTAGATGTGACAATTTGTCATTTTGTCAGTTAAATAATTGAAGAAGAGTCTTCAGGTGGCCACACCTAGGTACCTCCCTTCTGAGGACTCTTTTCCAAAGTCAGTTACCCCAAGACCTGAGATTTTGAGCACTGATACCCTCCCCCTCTCTGTTTTTAGACGGCTCTAATAGTCCAGGATGGCTTTGAACTTTTTCAACCTCCTAATGCTTGATCAGAGGTGTGAGCCTCTTTGCCTGGCTTTGTTTGCTCTTTGTTCACACACCCACCACCCCATGCTGTATTGTAGTCTCTGATGGCCTGTGTTAGACAGACATTTGCTGCTGTCTATTCAGCATTTATGGATACTCCCTCTCTGATTCAGTAAAGTCCCATGACATGCTTATTTAACAAAATTTGGCATAAGTGCTGGAGGAAAGAAAGACAGGATAACAAATAATGTACTTATAGTTTGCATATGCATTTTTATTTTAAGTCTGTGTTAGTGTATATAATACAGGAGTTTTTGTTGTTGTTTTGTTTCTAGTTTTGTTGGTTTGTTTTTTGAGACAGGTTCTCACTCACTTTAGTAACCTTGGCTGGCTTGGAACTCACTATGTAGACTAGGCTGGTCTCAACTCATAAAGATCTGTCTGCCTCTTTGCCTCTCTTTGCTGGGTTTTAAGTGTGTGCCTGGCTACTATTAAACTTTATACTTTATTATTATTATTATTATTATTATTATTATTATTATTATTATTATTGAGACAGGGTTTCTCTGTGTATCGTGGCTGGAACTTGCTCTGTAGACCAGGCTGGCCTCAAACTCACTGAGATCCAACTGTTCCTGCCTTCTGAGTGTTGGCATTAAAGGTTTGTGCCATCACTGCCTGACCTTAAACTTCATATTTGTGTGTGTGTGTTTAACACTTCCTTATAACCAAAAGGCTGGGAAGCAATCATTTTGAATCTTTTGAAACATCATTTAATGGTGCAGTGAACTCTCTTTTGAAATACAGTTTGTGACTTCTGTCAGATAGTCTTGTAGTCATCACAGCCATAACAGAGACATTTGTATTAGTCCAGACTGTACTGTGCTTCTTTGTTCCAATCCTCAGGCTCTGCAGCCTTGTATAGTGCTCTGCCTTAAATTTTTATTGTGTGTGCCACAGCACATAGAATTAATTCTCTCCTTACATCATGTGAGTGCTAGGGATTGAACTCAGGCCATCAGGTTTAGTGGCAAGTGCCCAAATTTTTGTTTTTGCTTTGGAGATAGAGTCTTGCTGTGCAGTGTAGGTTGTCCTCAGCCTTGTGTGGTCTTCCTGCCTCTGCCGTCCCAGTATTAGAATTACAGGTATGTGCCACCATACCCAGTTACAGTATAAATGATTAGAGTTTTTACACATAAAGCTACAGGTTCAGTATGTTTTGGGTGCTGAAGGGGGATATCTGAAGGAAATGTTAATGTGACCCCATTTTGCTAACACTCTATGTTACTATCTTCCCACGAAGAAGCTACAGTTGCCCTAATCTTACTGCTTTCACTGCTGGGACAGAGCAGATGACACTCAGCAATCCTGGGGGGGGGGCTGGCTTGGTGGCACATGCTTTGTTCCAACTACCTGAGAGGCTGTGCTGGAGAAATGGCTGGAGCTACCTGTTAGCTTGTTCAACGCAGTGAAACCCCATTTTAGGGGCAAGGAGAAGAAGAAACAAAAGGAAAAGAAGTGCTGGGTGCTTAAAACACTCATTTTTCACTCATTTGGGTGCAAAAATATTTGCTGGTTGTGCAAGCCTGTAAAGTCCATTATAGTTTTGGGAGTTGTCCGTAGTTGATTCTGTCTTTGTTTTTATTTAAATCTCAGTGTCTCTGTTGTAACTGACCAGTGACCAGTGCCTGTGAACAGGACCAGTGCTGTGGGAAGAAGAGAGAGGCCTAGAGCTTTCAGTCACCCCTTTGCTTCATCCCAGTTGACAACTTAGGTTGCATTTTCCCCACAGCCAAACCAGCAGACAGAGTA
Source organism: Sigmodon hispidus (assembly GCA_004025045.1). Taxonomy (NCBI): domain Eukaryota; kingdom Metazoa; phylum Chordata; class Mammalia; order Rodentia; family Cricetidae; genus Sigmodon; species Sigmodon hispidus. The sequence continues at coordinate 105,147 of PVIH01001875.1, forward strand.
CCTGCAGTTCAGACTCTCCACCTGCAGGTGTCGCTGCAGGCAGTGGGAAAAGGCATGGTTGAGCCTAGGGACGCTCCTGAAAGGATCTTGACAGCATGTGGCAGTTCTGTTTTCCCTTGTGTAAATGGTGAGCAGAATTCCTTATGGAAGAAGGAACAGAGGGAAAGTAGCAATGAGGATATAAGCTATCTGGCACATGCCTTTAATCGGAAGGCAGAGGCAGGAGGATCTCTGCATTTCAGGCCAGCCTCCAGTGAGTTCCAAAGCGGCCAGGGCTAAACAGAGAAACCCCTTTTCTGGGCGTGAGGTCGGGGGGAATATAAGTTATTACCCAGGCATAGTAATTTCAAGGCTGGTCTAAGCTACATAGTGAAATATTTTTGTGTGTGTTTTGAGACAGGGTTTTCTCTGTGTAGCCCTAGTTGTCCAGGAACTTGTTTTGTAGACCAGGCTGGCCTTGAACTCACAGAGATCTACCTGCCTCTGCCTGCTGAGTGCTGGGACTAAAGGCATGCACTACTTCTGCCTGCTGCCCGGCTTCAGTGAAACTCTTATTCACTCTTCCCCACCCAAAAAACAAAACAACAACAAAAGCCATAGCCAGATAGACAAAAGGAAGATCCCATTCCTATCCCAAACCTGCTGAAACACAACAGCAAATCAGTTATCTGGAAACAGTTACCCTGAGTGCTAGGAACAAGTGCCTTTGCTGTCTCTTGAGTGAGTGATCCCGCGTTGTCTGTTGAGTAGGCATTACTATAACCCTAACCCAAGCCTGCAGTTCCCTCTGCCTGTGCGGAGAGGCAGAGTAGTGGCAGTGTGAAGATGGGGAGGGCATCATAGAACTACGCCATGTGTGAACTGCTTCACATAGTTGAATGTGGTACTAAATAAAGCCATTAGCATGTTTTCCTATTGTTGGCAGTGTGTCCTTTGTGCCTAGGTGTTACGGGGACCTAGACACTTTTTGGCAAGGGAATTGCATCATTTGGAAGAGGTTTCCTGTTGTATAATACCGTACTTGGCTTTTGCAGTGCTGGGATCAAGCTGTGGCATGTGCACATAAGCTCCACTGGGTGCTGTCACCAGCGGCTTTCTGTTCTGCTTTGTTTTCTCCCCGCTTTTCTTTTCTATTTTCTTTTTCTTTGAAACAGAGCCTTGCATCACCCAGGCTGGTCTCAGATTTACTGCTTAGCCAGGTTTGGTTTGAATTCCTCCTGCTCCTCTGGCCTCCGCCTCCTAGTTGAATGGCCGTGTCTTCTTTGTGAGTCATCATGTCAGAGAGCAGTGGTTCTCAACCTTCCTGGTGCTGTGACCTTTAATACAGTGCTCTATGTTGTGCTGAACCCCCCACCCATAAGATTACTTCATTGCTACTTCACAACTATAATTTTGCTACTGTTATGAGTTATAATGCAAACATCTGATATGCAGGATTCATGACATGCAACCCCTCCAAATGGGTTGTGACCCACAGGTTGAAAACCTCTGTCATGGGCTCCTTGGGACCTTGTTTCTGTGTCTTCTAGTCTTATTATTGAGTGCTTGGCCCTCATGAGCCGATCCTCTCCAGAGATCCCAGCCATACTTAGCCTCACCTTGAGGAGAAGTCTTCAGCATAGAAACTTCAGGAGCCATTTGTACTGCTGATGCCTGCGGTGATGCTTGTATCACTTGATGTCAGAATGAGACCCGTACCTGAGGCTCTCTGGGCGAACTCACCCTCTCTGTGAGAGCTGGGTCCTTTGGTTTATCTTTTTACAGTTCTCCATTTGCTGCTTAAGGCCTTCTTCAGGTGCCTGCTGTAGACAGTCCCTTGGTAAAGCCATGGTGACATAGTCCAAAGTCACCCCATGTTTATCCTGTATGTTGTTGTGAGAGTTGAATAAATACTGGAGACCTGCTTAGCATGGTTCTTGATAGGGTGATCACTCAGTCAGGGTCTAGCTATTACTGCTGACATCATTCGTCCTAAAAAGAGAAAAACTTACTTTTCTTTTGAATGATATACAGTATTTGGAAAACAGACAAGTCTGTAAGTGAAGAAAATCTCACTACTCACTAATTTTTTTTAGGATATTTTCTGTAGTTTTTACTATGTATGTAAACTTATGTATACATCTAAATACATATTTTTTAAAAATTATTTTTATTTTATGTACATTTGTGTTTTCCTGTATGTATGTCTATGTGAAAGTGTTAGATTCTTTGAAACTGGACTTATAGACAGGTGTGAGCTGCCATATGAGTGCTGGGAATTGAACTTGGGTCCTCTGGAAGAGCAGATACTGCTCTTAACCACTGAGCCATTTCTTCAGCACCTACCTAAATATGTATAGTTGTAATCTTTTGTGAAATATCTTTCTCTTTTTCTAGCCAGTGTAACTTGAGAATTTCCAGCCTTGTCTCTGCCCTTTGAATTTCTGCTGTGCTCTGACAGGTATAGCATGCCTCTTGCCCTTGGATAAGGATCCCTGCTGTACACATGGCATGTGCCAAGAGGGAACAATCAGAGAACAGGAGCAGAGGGCGCTTGCTTGCTGCCTTAGATTCAGAGCTCTGTGGAGCTTACCTGGGAACTGAGCCCCAGCTTTCCTGCTGTTTCATCCTGCAGACAAAGTAACCTTAAAACTGCTGCTTTTAAAGGAAGCTCAGATGGCAGAGGCCTATAGAGGACCTGATAAGTCCCAGCTAGGAAGACTTCTGCCTTCTAGAAAGTACTTACTAATGTGCTGATTTACTTACTAATTTATTTTTGAGCTTGAGTCTAGTTATTTAACCCCAACTGGCCTAAAACTTCTGTTCAGCTTTCTTAGTGCTAGGGTTACAGAATTAATGCTCAGTGCATTTTTTTTTTTTAATTTGGCAGATCATTTGATTTTTTTTATTTTATAGTGAGACTTAAGCTTTGTTTTTAAAAAAAAAAAACAGTAGCTTATGTTTTTTGGACATTGAAGCTTTATCAGAAGTGACCTGGTGTCCTGGTTTGTCAGAATTAGAGAGAGTCTGGGAGTGGAGGAAGAAGAAGCATGATATAAAAATATTGATAGTCACTGATCTGCTTCCTATTTTCAGATGAAAAAATTAAGATCTACTATGGCCAAGGGCTCTGCTTAAAATCCCACAGTTAGAGGGACGGGCTAGAGTTGGAGATTGAAGTGGCGCTGTTTCACTAGGTTGAACATGAATTCATTTGCTTTCCTTTGTGAAGAAAAAGTAACTATAGGCAGACTCTGTGACAGATGCTTTTAAGCTAAGGTAGTGGGCTAGAGATGTAGCTAGCCCAGTTGCTTGCCTAGCATGCATCAGGCTCTGTGCAGTCCTCAGCACTCCGTAAATCAGGCATGGTGGCATAGATACCACAGCCTAGCAGTTGGGAGGAGGTGGAAGATGAGTTCAGAGTCACCCTTAGCTACTTCTAGTGTTTGAGGCTAGTGCAGACAACCAACTTGTATTTGAATTGTGCCATAATAGTTTATGCTATTTTTTTGCACTGAACACATAATATATATAATTCCTAAAACTTTTGTTAGGTAGAATTTGGAGTAGAAACCATAGTGGACATTAGAGTGTAGGGCTCCCGATGTGCTTGTTGTCAGAACTTCTGTCTGTCTTCTGCTGTTTAAAACAAATTCTGCCTCTTAACATTTCATTGTAATGTTTTCCGCAAGTATTTGAACTTTCAGTTTCCTTCCAGTGTTCTACATATGGTTTGTTTGAATCTGACTATAAATAACACTGCAAACACCTATGGCTCGTCTTTGATGCCCTACTTCAGAACATCCTTGTTAAAAGAAATTAAAGTTTATTTTTTTTATTATTTTTAACCCTAAAACTATTTCTTTAAAAAAGAAAAGCAAAGCAAAACAACAAAACCCAAACAAACAAAACAAACCAGGTTGTCTGTTGGGCTTGCCACTGTGAATTTTTCTGATTGTTAGACATGAGCTGGTCAGCATGTCCTCTGTTCTATTTGTTGTGAGTCAGAGTTGGATTAAGGGTAACGTTTTTTAAAGTTATAAGACTGTGTAATGGAAATGAATTGTTCTTCCTCGAGGCAGTTTGTCCATAGCGTCTTTTGTACATTTCCTTGTGTGTGCATATACGTGGACTATTATACACAGTATATGTGTATACACAGCACATCTGTGCCTGTTGACTTTGCCACATCCCCTAAATGTGCTGTGATCGCTCAGGCTTGATAAGTGGCTGCCACTGGCTTAGTGCTTTCTGTTGCCAGGCACCCTCTCCTTAGCACACATCTGAGTTTTCCTGTCCTCAAAACTACATGGGGTAGGACTGTCCATCTTCCATTTTACAGTTCACAGAAGTGCCTTTTGCTCACGTTGCTGCTGAGGAATGGATTCTGGGCTTTCTTTCCATTGAGTGGCTGGCATCAGGGTTCTTTGCCACAGCTGACCTTATCTTTATTGGAGATTTAAAATGAAAATTACTGGGCCCCTTCACTAGAGGCCTATTTAATAGCTCTGGGTGTGGTTTGCATATTTTATGGACTTTGAGAAGCTTCTCAGTCACTGATATGTGGCCAGAGTTTTTCTTGACTGACATAGAGTATTGTATCCTTATGGATCCTATTAGGGTAATTATCTAATGGGTCCCTAAGGGATGTATGTATTTAAACTGTTTACAGTTTGCTGGTGTCACAATGATGCAGCAGTGAATATGTTTGTGTGTGTTTCTTAGAACATGTGTATGCATATCAGTTGGATGAATTCCCAGAACAAGAATTACTGGGTCAGAGGTTTTTTAAATTTTGATGGATGTTGTTAAATTGGCCCCTGAGAGAGTCTACCCATTTGCTCTCTCACTGCCAGCTTGCATGAGGGAACCTGATCCTTTCCAGCTTAACTCATTTCTGGGCTGTTCTCACCTGGTCTTTGAAGTGGCATTCACTTTAGACCTATGTACCTTAGGCTCTGCTCTGTCTTTGTGTATGGTTCTGGGGTTTCTTTTGTTTGCCATTACCAAGCTATTTACTTTACCATGGATTTCTAATACATTTTAGAACTTGGCAAGACATGTTTAATTATTTTTCTCAGACTTTTCTTTATCGAAATTAATTTTTCAATATGGAAATTTGATTGAAATTTTCATAGGGATACATTCAGTTCGTGTTTTGGATTAGGACGATTTGATATCTTTATATCTTTCTAAGAATAGGGTGAGTCTTATGTGTAGAATCTGAATGATTTTTTCTAGTAGAGAAACTGGAAATGAAGCTCAAATCTCTTCTAGGCTCCTAATAGTCTATAACTTAATTTAGTTGTGTTTTCTAGGTGTATAGACTGTTTAGCATTTATTATGTTTAGTAATAAATTATATTTTATTACTATGTAATGAGTGTTTTTAGTAGTAAATTATATGTATTTTTTACACTTAGAATTGTAAATGTAACTGTGTATTTTCTCCCTGTCAAGCCTTGTTGCTAGGCAACTGAAAGGATGGAGCTGACAGTCCCTAAAGCTCAGGAGAGGTGGCTTCTGTGGGAGCCTGGGATTGGGACTGACTGGAGGTATAGACACTATTACAGATGAGCTATTACATTTAAAGCATTCACATTTAGATGCAGTGGAGGCTGGGTGTCCCTGAGACAGAGTGGAGATGAAAGAGGAGGTCCAGGATTCTCCTGTTTGCAAGAGATCCTAGCATTTGATACATAGGTGACACTTGGAGAGTCTGAATTTTGTAATCTGTAGAGATTTCAAGGGAGCAGACGGGAGCTTCGGTGAGCAAAGTGAGCCTCTCTGAACTGGTGCGTTCAAGTCAAGGATCAGACAAGCCTACAAACATAGGTGATCCCTGTCATACCAGTGTGGCTGGACTTGCTGATGGAGCTCTCCTTTGTTTTTCTGCAATATCTGTTAGCACGTAAGGTCCAGTCTTGGGTAGTTGTTGTTTCCCCTTCTCACTGAGATGCTTCTAGAGGGTCCCCATGCTGTCTCTGCTCAGTGGTGGCCTAGTGTGTAGCCAGGCAGACTGCTCTCTGGTCTCTGCCCTGCAGGTGGTAGATGGACACAGTCCCAGCTCTCCACATGCCTGCCCCTTTACTCTGGCTTAGATGTCTTCTCCTGTGGACCCCTTGTGTCCAGTCCTGTTCCTTTCTTTGTGGAATATAGAGGCAGAAAGTCACCTGGATAGGTGTGCAGGGTTGGGGCTGGCCCCAACACTGTCCTTGTGTCTGTGTTTCCATGAAGTGTAGCCTCTGTTTTGGCTCCTGACTTTCTCACGAAAGGAGGACATTTGTCTACCCAGTCACTGTTGGTTCTAGCATCTAGCATAAACTTGACCTTTGATAAACAGCTGAGTGAGTGGTGATGGGCATTACAAAGTGGCCAACAACACTCACAAATAATGACATCATTCAGCTACGATTAGTACTTGTTTTTCATTTGTCCATCGTCTACTACCCTGTCTTCTTAGGGTAGTTCTGAACTATGTTTTAAGCTCACAGTCCTGACCCCTTCTCCTTTGTTTTGAAGGCCTTGGGGTGTGAGGTCCTCTAGTTTTGCTGTGTTATTGATCCTGCCCTGCTCTCTCTCTTCCTCTTGCTTTACACCACTTGTCAGCATTTGTGTGACAGCTTAGAACTGTGCAGACCATATTCCTAAGGGTTGGGGACTATGAGCCGTGATGTGAGGAGCAGTGACCCAGTGACTTTTTTTCTTCTTCCCCCAGGGACTTGATATGTAGCCTTGGCTGAGTTGGAACTCTGCTGTGTAGATCAGACTGGCCTTGAATTCATAGACATCATCGTCCTGCCTCTGCCTCCCAAGTACTAGGACTAAAGGTGTCTGAGTGATAGGCATTTCAGCATCTCTTAGGATGAGGAAACTGCTGTGGAAGCAATGCTCTAATGCTGTGTGAATAGATAGGGCTGCTTGGTAGCACATCCTTTCTTGTGTCCTGGAGTAAGCCATCTCAGATGAATTGGCTACGAATCCTGTGAACTGTGATACAAGATCAGATTTGGAGTCTATGGAGATCTGGTCCCTTACACAGTAGTGTGGGGTTCTGCAGAGTAAGGGTGACGTGTGTCGCATGTGATTGATGTGCTTATGGCCTTGGGATGTACCAGTCTATGGTTAATCAAGGACTAGTATATTATCACTACCATTATTATTTGGCTTTTAAATAATTATTATTTGACTTTTATGTATTTTAACTTTTTAAAAGAATTGTAAAAATCATTTTAAGAATCTTCATATTTCTTGGTATTGGCTTATTCATAAACTTTGTTTAGATTTTGCTGCTTGTTTCAGTAATATCCTTTTCTCTTGGCCAGGTTTAGTCTGCTATTGTCATTGTACTTGTGGCTTCCTTTCCTAGGCAGTTTTTAAGTTGCTGTTCTTTATAACCCTAAAGATAATGTATTTTCCCTCTCCCTCCCCTGTCTCCTTCCTTCTTCCCCTCCTCTGACCCCATCACTCTCCATTTCCTCCCTTCTCCCTCCTGCTGTGGATCTGACTCTCTTCCCTGACTACATTCATGTCGTAGACTACGAGCAGAAGTGCTATAGAGTGCTGCTGTGTTCTGAGCACCTCCTATTAGGAAGCTTACAGTGTCATCTGCTTCATTCCTTGTGATCTAACTGTGACCCCTGGCTAAGGCAGCCCTCACCTCCTCTCCTGTCTGCTGAGGCTCTTTTTTATTGTACTTGCCGAGTATCTTGTGAGGAGATAACTTTGGACTAGGTAAATGTTTTGTTTCTTAATGTATTCAAGCCCAGTTACCTTAGTGTGTTATTTTTGTCTAAATCTCTTATTACTATAGTACTTGCTAAGTTTAGACTCTTGTCCATTATTTTTCATTTGAGAAAGGTTTATTAGCCCGGCAATGGTGGCATACACCTTTAAACCCAGTATTTGGGAGGCAAAGGCAGGTGGATCAAACTGTGAGTTCGAGGCTAGCCTGGTCTACGAAATGAGTTCCAGGACAGCCAGGGAAACCCTGTCTCAGAAAACAAAACAAAACAAAACAAACAACAAGAAAATGTATGTGCATGTTTTGCTTTTATGCATATTTATGTGTCCTGGGGTTATGGATCATTGTGAACTGCCATATTGGTGTTGGGAATTGAATCCAGGTCCCTGGCAAGAATAAGTGCTCTTAACCATTAAGCCATTTTTCCAGCCCTGTTCTATATTTACTAATACACTAGTCAAAAGACAAAATTAAAATAAATTTAAAGAAAAAAATAAATTTAAGTATCAAATTGGCTTATTTGTAATTCTAGAATCAACAATACTTCATTTTACAGAAAGACAAGTGTTTTCTTGAGCTGAGAAGAAAATTATAGACAGAATGATTAAGGTAAGCAGAACCCAGGGAAAAGTGGATTGGTTATTTCAGAGCTACCTTTTTAAATGGCTAAAACTGGAGGGACTTCTCATTATGCTGATGGCTACCACGAGTTGCTCCATTTTGGTTTGGTCTGCTGGTGGCTAATGGGGAGCGTATTTCATAAGGACATGATTTTTCTCCCCCCTTATCATTGTTAAATATTTATATTCAGTGATGTTTGTTTCATCGTTTAGGACCCGTTATTAGTACTATTCAACTGCTCAAGTTGCTTCTTTCAGTTGACTTGTCCTTTGGCTATAATGTACACTTTCAAACAGACCCCCCAAACCTGAGCGGTGTTTTCCTTTGTTTTTGTGTTTGTTCTCTTTGAGGAGGGGTGTCTTCATGTATTGTTTGTGAAGAGTGATGTCATTGTGATGTGTAGAGTGTACATTGACCATGTTCATCTCTCATACTCTGTGCACTCCCACTTCTGCTTTATCCTCTTCCCAACTAGTCTCCTACTTCAACTAGCTCAGTTTTTATTTCTAATTTTATGTTCTTAAAATTAGTTCTATGGCTGTGTGCAATGTAGGGGTCAGAGGGTAACTTTTGGGGGTTGGCTTTCTTCCACTGTGGTTCCCAGGATCAAATTCAGGTTATTAGATTTGTGCAAGTGCTTCTGTGAGCCATCTTGGTGGCCCCATCCATCTATCCACCCATCCATCCATCCACTCATCCATTTATTCATCCATCCTGCCATCCATCCTTCCATCCATATGACCCAAATGAATTTTACTAGAGTTGTTTAAGGAGCAAGGCTGAGGGGCTCATCAGTAGCACGGGCACCTGACCAGCAGGTTGTACTACTACACTTTACTTACTATGTAAACCAGGCTGGCTGTGAGCTCTTCTTGGTTGGGTCATGTTACCTCCTCTTTTGCGTGCTGGGTTACAGATGTTGTACCTTGCTGTGCTTTCTTTTCACTCTTTCACTGTGAGACTCCCCAGGTTTCCCTTCTTTCTTTGCTTCAGCCATTGAGTAGACCAGACTTCTACATGAAGCCTTGATGCTTTTTGATTGGAGGCTTAGATGAAACCAGGAGCTGGTGCTGATGTGTTCCCATCTCAGAAGATGAGCAGGGAAGATTTTATGTGTGTAGGTGCTTTGTCTGCATGTATGTCTGTGTACCACATGTGTGCCTGGTGCCTATGGAGGCCAGACCTGGGCCTCAGCTCCCCTGGAACTGGAGTTAAAGATGGTTGTTAGCCTCCATTTGGGTGCTGATATTGGACCTGGGTCCTCTAGAAGAGGGACCCCTGCTCTTAACCCTCCAAGCCACCTCTCCAGTCCTCTGGTTTTCATATCCCCTTCATGATTCCATTATCTGTTCCCCCATAAGTTATCTTTCCTTATGATTGAGAGTGTGAGTCTGCAAGCCCTGCCTTCACTGCTAGCTCTCTGACTTTAGGAGATTCCTGCATCTCAGTGGACTTTATGTATTTGTTTATGTCACACACACATGTTGGTGCCACACCATGTAGAAGCCAGAGAGCAGCTTTCAGGAATCAGTCCTCTTCACCACATGGGGATTAAACTGAGAATGCCTGGCTTGGTGGCCAGCACCTTATGTGCTGAGTCAGCTGGAGGGCCTTGGGCCTTATTTTTGTCATATAACCATAAACATAGTGACAACGCTTAGGGTTTTAAGGATTTTAAATGATATAGTATGAGTACAACTTGGAGTACAGTCAGCCATACATTATTTAATAGAGTGATAACTTCTGAGAAACGCATAGGTGACTACATTTGTGCTTACACAAAGATGGTGTAGTACAGCCTATTGCTTGTAGCAACAAGCCTGCCCATCATGTTGCTGTACTGAATACTGCAAACAGTTGTAACATAGTGGTGAATATTTATGTAGCTATATATAGAAGGAAGCAAAAAATAGGATGTAAAAGATAAAAATGATACAGTTCTTTGAGGCATTTGCCATGGAGAGATTGCAGGATTGGAAGTTATTCTGTGTAAGCCGGTGGAAATGAGCTCAGTGGCTGTTCAGCCGACTACTACTCTAGAGTTATAGTTTTCCTTTCTCTCATAATAAAGGTTAGTGTACTTTTTTTTTTTTTTAAAAAAAGAAAAAATTTATTTATTTATTATGTATACAGTACCCAGAAGAGGGCACCAGATCTCATTACAGATGGCTGTGAGCCACCATGTGGTTGCTGGGAATTGAACTCAGGACCTCTGGAAGAACAGTCAGTGCTCTTAACCTCTGAGCCATCTCTCCAGCCCTAGTGTACTTTTTTATGTCATAAACTTGTTAATTTTTAAACTTTTGACTCACGTAATAATAACACTTCACTGAAAACATGAGCACATTTTACTTAATATCATTGTACTTTGTATCTTCTCTTTTCTTTCTTTGATATATGTAGTTTTTAATTTACAGTTTTTTGTATGCATAAAACCAATATACACCCACATACATACAGGATTAGGATATCCATATTATTGCCCTCTCCCTAGAAGATCTTCAGGACATGGAGCTGTCACCTCCTTTGACTATAGTGTCTCCTCCTGAGATCCTGCCCGAGGTTGAGGAGCTGTTTCTCCTTTCAGAGGTCTGTCTGGAGGTTGCTGGCTTCCTTTCCTTTTTCATAGTAGATGTGCTCATAGCAGATGGTGTGCCATGATCATTTCTCTCCACTAGGGAAAACTGGTTGCTGGGCCATGTTTTCAGGCATTTTAAGGAGCTGTTGAGACCTGCAGCAGCTTCTCCAACACCTTACATGAGTGTTCTTGGGTCTTCTTGTTTTCTTATCACGGTTTCCCTTTCCCTTGCTTCTTTTCTAGCCCTGAGTCCTCCACTTCAGTTATAACTGAGGTCAGTGATTGTATATGTGTGTGTTCCGTTGTCAACAGAAACATAATGATCTGCACAACTGTACTGGGTTTGCTTCTTGGACTCAGCAAATGTGGAAAGAAAGAACAAGCATTTGTTTCAGGGTCTTGATCAGCGAGGTTTGAAAGTGTCAGCCTGCCCCAGCTCCCGCCCAGGCTTTTGGCTTCGGTCAGGGTGCTTAGGACTTCTGAAGCCCTTGCTCTTTGTTCCCTTGCTTTCTTGTGCAGTTCAAGTCAGAGAGGAAAGAAGGAAGGATTCTTCCCGGCCACCCACTAGTAGGAGTTTTCGGGTGGGTGTTCTGCTGTCCCAGAGTTAAATGAGCAGTTCTGATTCTGTCTGGGCACATTCTGCCTCTGAAAGCAAACTCCACTGATCTGTGGGTGGAATTGCTGTGCTGTGTGTTGGAAAGGACTCCACCTCTTCCCTTCCTCCATTTCTGCCATAATGTTTATTTTAAATTGGCCCATTCTTCACTAGGGATGGGGTGCTGGTTCCTTAGTGGCAGTATTGTCTGCTCTTTGGGATCTAGAGAAGGTCTCAGGCCACTTTCTTCATTGCTGGGCTGTTGAATGCAGGGAAGGAAATGTACTAGGGCCCCCTTTGGCCTCCAGTAGGTAGCCAAGCCCATCATAGCTTAGACTAGAGTCATCTCCCAGGGAGGCCACTGCGCTCTTCCTGTGAGCCGCAGGGGTCTGGAACACAGGTGTGGGCTGCTCATGTGCCCTGCTCTTGCGGGCTTTGTGACCTGGTGATCCTGTGTAGCCACCGTGTGCTGTGTTCTTCTTTCCCACCCCTGCTCCCTGCCTGGCTCATCTAGAGCTTCCTGTTCACAGCTGCCAGAGCTCCACCGAGCCCAGGACTTTGTCCTGCAGCTCCTTTGTCCCTGCATTTGAATTTTTTATTTTAGCCAGTGTTAGCCAATGGCTCCAGCTGCTGCTCCTTCTCCTGCTCAGTAGTCGTGGTGGGTCCTGGTTGTGTTTTCTAGAATGACTGCCCAGTGTTCTGCTTCACCAGGCTTGTAGTCTCTTTCCCAGTCAATTTATAGGGGAATGATGGCTGACTAGAGATGATTATAAGAATTTGAACTTTTTTTTTTTTTTTTAAAGTAAGCTTAAGGAAAATTAGAAGAAAAAGAATTTAAAATGGAGTGGAGTGACTGTGATGTGGCCTTTCTTCTGCCTGCCCTGCCTTGGCCCGAATGTACCCTTGTACCTCCTTGGCTCACATGGCTCCTGGCACTACTGTCCATATGAGATCTCTCCCTGCCCCTGCAATCCTCACCCTCAATTGAACATAGAGATCTGCAGTTATAATTGAACTTCCAAAATAAACGACATGGCTTTAAAATGGCCATTATGGCATGGTGTTGTTAATATGCTGTGAAAACTTCAAAAGCCCCTCAGCTTTCCAAATGGGCACCAGTTTCTCTGTTGCACTGTAAGGACAGTCTGGAGGTCCAGACCTCATGGGTGTTGGCAGGGTGCCGGCTACATTTTGGTGTGAGGTGTTGTGAGGACAAAGTATTATAGATTCTCAGTAAATTTGGCTCTTTCTGTATTGATGGCAGTTTTATGGATTTTTGCATTTATTTGGGACTGTGTTAACCCAGCTTCTAAAGGAACTGCTTACTTACTGAGCTAGTAGCTAAGGTACAACTTCACAGCTGAACTAAGTGAGATGGAGTGAGTGCGCCTAGCTGGGCTGAGTGAGCATAGTATCTGTTGTCCATCTCTGACAGCATCACAGCATTAATTTCACATACTGTCAAATTCGTTTCTACCATTTGTAATCAATTTGGTTTGCTTTTTTTGTTCTTCATTTACTTTTTGAATATGTAAACCACTTTCAGAATTCTCAAGTGAAAGACATCTCAGCAGAGATTCACAATGTCCCTCATGTTCTTTTGCTTCTTGCCCTCTAGAGAATATTTTTTTTTTTAAGTTTTAGGAGTTTCTATCGCTCTCCCTGCCCAAAGTAAACATTGCAGCTTTCATAGATGCATATGTTTTTTTTTTTTAAATTTTTCTTTTTATAAAAAATTGTGGGGCCTAGATGACTCAGTAGTTAAGAGCACTGGCTGCTCTTTCAGAGGCTCCGGATTCAATTCCCAGCAACCACATGGCAGCTCACAACTGTCTGTAGTTCCAGTTCCAGGGAATCTAATACTCTCATACAGACATACGTTCAAGCAAAACATCAATAAATAAAAATTTTAAATTATTTTAAAAAGCGTGTGTTTTCTTTGTTTTTACATTTGAGTTTCCAGCTGATCATGGGCTCTGGAAATTGTGCCCTCATCAGCTCTGAAAGTCTGTGTTGTGCCTATGATTGTACCATTGGCCTCTTTATGGTCTGTGCTGTGTGTGACCAGCGAGCTTTCTGTACAGGGCTGGTTACACACGTGTGGTGTTTTGCTGGGGCATGTGTTATAAAGTGATAACTTTGTGCTATATATTGTTTTAATTTTGTATCCTTAAGATGGATTTCCAGGAGTGGAGTGCGTATGTAAATGGTTATGTAAACAATGTGAGAGACTTCGTTTAAAAAAAAAGGAACAACAGAAAACTAAACCTTCAAATAAAAAAATATTTTGTGTGAAGGGACTTGCATGTCATTTTATGTACAGGAATCATTTTTCTTCTTCTTTTTTTGTTGTTTTCATTTTTCTGTTGATGTTCTAGTCTTCAGTTTTTAAGAGCTTACAGTATGAGGAGAGACTAGAACTTCATGAATAATACTTATCTTAGTGTTTGCCCAGCTTATCCTTTTACTTTGCTTTTTAATTTTTTTGCTAAACAAGCATTTTCTTTAATGTTTAAAATGTTTATTGTAAAACTGAATCTTTTTGGCACTGAAAATATGAAGCAAAGTTAGGATTTTTACTCATTTTTCCTGTAGTGTTTGTACTTTTTATTTTTTTAAAAAAAATTCTATAAAATTTTGTGAGAATGACCTTGTATAGTTTGGAATTTAGTCTCTTATTGTGGAATATAAGTTGAGTTTTATCCTTTTTTAAATGACTGATCAGTTATCCTAACAACGTTGATTATAAAACACAGGAACTGTTTAAAAGAAGATACTTGCCAGGCAATGGTGGCACATACTTTTTTTTTTTTTTTAAATGGTATTCTGTTTTTTTTTTTTTTTTTTTTTTTTTTTTTTTTTTTTTTTTTTTTTTTTTTTTTTTTTTTTTTTTTTTTTTTTTTACTTTATTTATTTATTTATTTATTTGCCTTGGTGTTTGCCTGGAACTGGAACTACAGACAGTTGTTAGCTGCCATGTGGGTGCTGGGAATCAAACCCGGGTCCTCTGGAAGAGCAGACGGTGCTCTTAACCGCTGAGCCATCTCTCCAGCCCCAGCCCATACTTTTAATCCTAGCACTTGGAAGGCAGAGGCAGGAGGCTCTCTGAGTTAGAGCCCAGCCTGATCTACAAAGCGAGTTCCAGGACAGCTAGGGCTACACAGAGGAACCCTATCTGGAAAAAACAAACTGTAGTGTGATTATGTTGTTGCATTGTAAATAATTGTCCTGCCTACTGGTTTAATAAAAAAGCTGATACAATTATTTACAATGAACAACATAATCCCACTATACCAAACAACGTCAGCAAACAGAGAAGACTTTTAGACAGTGCTTAGGAGAGAGGTATTGACTGAGACTTTAAACTGCCTGAGTGTGGGACCTGGCTCAGGGGCTGTGGAGACATGATGTGCACTGATGTTTCCTGTGTTCTCAGGTTGAACCGTGTAGGTGTCAGGTGGAGCCCGTACACTGAGGGTCCATGTCCTCTCACAGGATCTCCAGAGAGGTGAAGAGCTCCAAGCTTCTATTCATGTAAAATGGAAAACTAGTTTGTGCCCTGGTGTCTTCCCTGGCTGGGTCAGGGCTTCATCCTTATAACAAATAGTATTGTCCTGAAGTGAAAATAAATGATACTGTTTATCTACATACTCCTAGAGTACAGTATTGTACATGTGTGTACTCATATATAAAGAAGATTCAAGAGACCTCAGGCCTGTTTTTTATTGTATAAGTACCAGTGACCCTAATGAGGTAGTTGCTGGTCTCAGATAGAAGCTAATTTGAAGCCTGGTGGAGTCTTGTTAAACAAACTGGCGGTCGTATATGCATGGGTGATTGGTTTTTAGTAAGGCTAAAATCAGACTACTTTGTATAGTAGTTCTTATTCTTGAAAAATAAATTCACAGTATAATAAAAACCATATTAAAAAATTGGAGTTTTATCTAATATTGAGTTAGAGTCCAGTTCAGATCACTGAGGATAAATTTCTGCTTCACTGAATGTGTGATGAGTGTGTGAAGGTAGGGTGACTTGTAGCCATTTTGTGCTCAGTGACTGGATGAAGGCATCATCCCAAAGTTACCCAGCCCTAGTCTATACATCTCCATAGTCACAGTAATTTTCTGTTTTTATTTTTTTTAACATTCTTTTTTTTAACTTTATTTTATTTATTTATTTATTTATTTATTAATTTGCCTTGATATTTGCCTGGAACTGGAACTACAGACAGTTGTTAGCTGCGATGTGGGTGCTAGGAATCGAACCCGGGTCCTGTGGAAGAGCAGATGGTGCTCTTAACCGCTGAGCCATCTCTCCAGCCCCCTTCTGTTTTATTTGTGTTTGAAAGCTAGAGTAATTTACTTTATGATTTCTCTCCCCACCCCTCTCTTCTTTCTTCTTTTTGTGGTAGAATGTCTCTGTGTACCACTGGCCATCCTGGAACACTCTGTAGACCATGCTTGCTTTGAACTCACTGCCTGAGTGCTGGGATCAAAGGTTTGCACCACTACTGCCCAGCTACTTTATGATTTTCTTAAATCCAGTTGTTTTCTTCTGGTCTCACCAGCCCAGGTGGGTCTTCAGTTTACTGTGCTGTCCAGGCTGGCTTCGAACTCTTGGTTATCCTTCTGTCTTAGCCCACTACGTGCTGGAATTAGAGTTGTGAATCAGCAAATCTGGTTTAATAGTTTCTCATTTAGGCATTTTTTTTTTGAGACATTTATTGGGGGCTTTCTTTTTTTTTTTTGATACACTGTGTGTTTGTTAGGGTAGTTTTATAAATAGTCATGATTATATAATGGTTGCCTTTGTCCAGTAATTGTCATTAAAACCCTGGAAATTAGGTGCTTTGTAGACAATCTCATGAAGTGTTATTTGTAAGCAAAATGTGTCTATCTCTTTAGCTGAGTTATTTAAAATACATTCAGAGGTAGGAAGATCATAGACATCTCTCTTTGTATCTGTGTAAGAGAGGCAAGTGTGTATATATGTTCCTGATAGTTCCTATTAGAACACTGGAAGATGTCTGAGTCTTAATATAGGTATTCATGTGTTATATTTGTAAATACCACAGAATATCTCCTTGGGGAGATCACCTGTGTTCAGAGACCATCTGCTTGCACAGCTGAATCATCTAAGCTCTGATTTTGTTTACCATGGAGCGAGGCACTTGGATGCTGTTCCATTACCACCTGTCCATCCCAACTGTGAACAGCTTTCACATGGCCCTCGGTCAGGGCCTGACTCCCAGTCAGGGCCTGGCTTCCAGACTTCTCTCTTCCTTTGCCTTCTCCTCTTCATGGCTGTGTCTGAGCGATGGACACCGTGCGTGTTACATGGTTAGAAGTAGAGTCCATTCTCCTTGCCTTTGGAGCCTTTCCAAAGACTCTGCAACCTCAGTGGCCAGTCCTGGGTTGCTTTGGTTATCTGCAGACATCTTACTTAGAGCTGGCAGCTTTTTAGGTCTTTGCCACAGCATTCCTTGATGAGTGGGAAGTTGACATTGTTTATTAGCATAGTTCTAGCATCAAGAAGCTTAGGATGATTTGAAGCAGCTCCCTCCTATTTTAAAGAGGAGATTCCCTAGAATTTGCAATATGTGCAAAATATTGATGCACATAAAATAATAATATAAAAATTAAAAGCCCTTAAAACCCCAGATGTAGTCCATGATGAAAAGTATCTTTTCATGGCTAGGACATAGCTTTGGTGTTGATAGGAGTAACTGTCTGCTTCCTAGTAATGCAGTGGAATACATTGCTGATGCCTTTTTTTCTGATCTTTCCTGACTTGGCCAGGTCTAAGTCATGATAGGTAATGAGTATCTTTAAATTTTAAGTAGTTAACAATATTTTAGTTTAATCAATCAATCTCTCTCTCTCTCTTTCTCCTTCTCCCCCTCCCTCCCTCTCTCCCTCTCCTCTCTCCTCTCCCAAGACAGGGTTTCTCTGTGTACCCCTGGCTGTTCTGGAACTCACTCTGTAGACCAGGCTGGCCTCAAACTCACAGAGATCCACCTGCACCACCACCACCCTATCTCTTTGCTTACAAGAAGAGTTACATTTTATGTAGTGATTTACTATTAGTATTTCCTACTTAATAAAATTGATCTGTACCTTAATATTGTTCTTATCTAGTTTTTGAAATAAAACTTTACATATTTTCTTATTCACTGCTTTCTTCCAGTTGACTCTTCCCTCTTAAATAATTTACTTTATGTTAAACTTCAGAATTTTTTCTTTCTTTCATTGTTGTAGGCGAAATATACTACCACACTGTCCACAGAAGGGCTACTGCTGTTCTTCAGTGTTGCTTGATTTTTTTTTTTCTTTTTAATTATGTGTATGTTTGTGTCTGCATCTATGCACACACACGAGGGTAGTGCCTGAGTAGGCCAAAAGAGGGTGTTGGATCCCTTGGAGGTAGATTGGTTAGGAGTTGCCCAGTGTGGGTGCTAGGAATCAAACCGCTTCTCTGGAAGAAGAGAAGTGCTCTTAACTCCGTAGCTCCTAACTGTCATTTTTCCCCCTCTTTGTCTACCCCCCACTGGGTGATTGAACCCAGGACCTTTTAGACAGGAATTCTACCCCATGATTCATACCTATCTTCCTTCCTTCCTTCCTTCCTTCCTTCTTTCCTTTCTTCCTTCCTTCTTTCCTTTCTTCCTCCCTCCCTCCCTCCCCTTCTCTTTGGATTTTTGAGACAAGGTTTCTCTGTAACTTTAGAGCCTGTCCTGGAACTTGCTCTGTAGACCAGGCTGGCCTCTAACTCATAGATATCCACCTGCCTTTGCAGTCAGTACTGGGATTAAAGGCGTGCACCACCACCACCACTGGACTTATACCCATTTTCTTGATTTCTTTAAAGTGCATCTTACTTTGACCCAGTGAAGTTGTATATTATATTCTTAGAAACAAGTTGATAATATGTTAAAACAGTGCATTAACTTGAAAAATACCCATTTAGTCTTACTCTCATGAAGTAGACCTGTTAGAAGCAGTTGTAGCCTCTGGTGGCTTCCCTCCACTGCCACCCCAACTCCATTCAATTCAATTACACAAGGTCACTATGGAGGATCATATACACATTGCCTGTGTGCTGAGTTCCATTAAAAGCCAGATAGTTAATATTTGCATTTTTTATGAATGTTGTCTTTTGCAGAAGGTATTATACCTAGGTAACAGGAAAGTAGTTGTTTAGTTAGTCATAAAAATAGTAAGAGCAGGTTTTCAGAAAGCATGGAAAATAGAGAAAATTATTTAAGTCACATTGGTATTAGTATTTTGTTGAATTTCTTCCGATAAAAATGTATATTTTAAAAAATATTTATATATTTAAATTTTGTGTATGTCTTCAGCATGGTGCATGGAGGTCAGAAGAGGTGTCAGGTCCTCTGGAATTGGAGTTAACCGGAAGGAGATTGTGAGTGACCATGTGGGTGCTGGACTAAGCCTGGGTTCTCTGTGAGAGCAGCCAGTGCTCTCAGTCACAGAGTCCTGTCTCCAGCCTATCTCCTGTTGCATCTTTACTATAGAATTCTAACATTAGGAAATACTCAGCTACTGTGACAATTGAACGACAAACATGTAAAAATACAGTTCTTGCTTACCCTACAAGTCTGTAGTGGATGGTGGCACACCATGGAGTATGCCTTCATGTACTCCTTCAGGTTTCACACATACACACATACACACACGCCCTACCTCACCACAAATGCACACGTATGTACAATATTTAAAATTTTGAGATAGGGAGTTGGCATGCGCCGTTGTAGTGTTTGGTTCCGCCCAACCTAGTGAGGTGTGTTATTGCGCACGGGATGTGATGCTTCTTGTTTTTCGCAGGATCTACCCTAACTGGTGGTTGTGTGGATGTTAGAGGAGGGTGTGGGGCCTGGCGACGGGGCTGCCTCCGCAGCTGGCGCTGTCACTGTTGGCTGGTCCCGGTCCCACTTGTATTCTGGGGTCTGGAGCTGCATCACGGAAGGACTGGCAAGCGAGAAACCATCGTGGCTCTCTGACTTCTACCTGCAGCCGTCATTTGATTCTGAGGATGAGGAGTCACCCTTTTTTGCACCCAAGGGTTGATCCAAGCCTATAAGTCACATAGCTTGTAAAAAATTGGCCAGGAACCTGGCAAGAAACTTGCTGGAATACTAAAAAACATCCTGTGAGCTTGTACTAGAATGCAATCCAGGTCCTGGGATCCTGACTGAGGCATTCCTTAAAGCCAGAGTGATTGCCTTTGAAAGTGAAAAGTCTTTTATTCCACACTTAAAGTCCTTAAGCTGGAATATGAATGCACATCTGAGAGTGATTGACTGTGATTTCTTTAAATTGGATCCTAGACATCAGGAAATAAAACCAGAATATGATTCACAGGTCATTTTTGAGGATTTGGAAATAAAAGCAGTTCCTTGGTCAGTGGTGACTATTAGCAACTCCTAGAAGGCCAGATTTGTATCACGTGTTGAGTGTGCTTTGGCAAGTGGCTTGTGAAATTAAGTTTATTCACATTGGAACCTTGGTTATCATTCAGTGTGTATACCGAAAACGAGCACTTAGAGAAGTCAAATATAGGGAATCATTAAAATCAATGAGAGAAAATCTGTATTATGTTCAAATAACTCCTTGTAAAAGTTTATTTACAGAAAACTTAAGTCCATTGAATTATGATATATTTTTCCACATGGTAAAGCACTGCTTTTTGCGCAGTGCCCCAATAATACAACATTTATGATCACTAAATACAGTTGATCCGATTGAGATATTAAGGCAGGTGAGAATAAAACCTGGAGGAACAATACTTAAAATGTATCCTCAAGACTTCAAAAGACTTTTTGAAACTATAGAGAGTTCCCAAGATTCTATTTTTAAATGGGTATATGATGGGTTCTTGGAGGACATTGCAGTCTAGGAAAAGAGACTACAAGCCATGAAATGGAGCTGTTTGTCTATTTATTTGGAAATTATGAGACAAATGAAAACTGAATTTCAAGAAGTTCTCGCCCTTTCAACAAATGAGAAACTATCCTTATTTGACATATATGTGGGAAATGATTTCTTCTGAAGTTGATACCTATGATACTCTGGGAAAAACAATGGCAGCAGTTTTATTAAAATTAAATAAACTGGAAAGTATAAGTTGTTGATTTGATCACAAAAAAATTAAGATTTTGAGATAGAATTCAGATACCTTAAAATTTGCCTTTTCTCCTGTGCTCCTGTCATATTTATGAGGGTATATAAGCATCACTAGTACTAATTCCAGAACACTTTTGTTATTCCAGAATTTATGCATTTAAATCCCTCAGTTCTAGACTTTTACTAGATCTGCAAGTTCTTGTGGCTCATAGGGATGGAACATTGAAAAAAAATTTTATACTTTATTTGTGTTTATGTGGCATGGCAGATCGGTAGACAACCTATAGGAGGAGTCAGCTCTCTTCTTCCATCATGTGGAGCCGAGGAACCAGAGATCATTGATTGGCTCTTGGCTGAAAGGGCTTTGTTTAGCTATCATGAGTAGAATCTTCAATTTCTTTTTTTTTAATACTGATTTTTGTATATGTGTCTACACCTCATATGTATGGGTGCCTATGAAGGTTGGTAGAGAGCATCACATCTGGAACTGAAGTTACAGATGTTTGTGAGCTGCCTGGTGTGGGTGCTGGGAATTGAACTCAGGTCCTCTGTAAGAGCAGCTAGTAGTCTTGACTGCTGAGCTAGCTCTATTTTTTTTTTTTTTTTAATGGCCAGGAACCAAACATCTTTATTTTTAATTTTCTTTTCTTTTCTGTGCATTGGTGTTTTGCCATGAATGTTGGGTCCCCTGGAACTGGAGTTACAGACAGTTGTGAGCTGCCATGTGGGTGCTGAGAAAGACCCCACATGTGAGTCCTGTGGCAGAGCAACAGTGCTCTTAATTCCAGAGCCATCTCTCCAGTTCCCCTTAAATTTTTAAAATTACATTTTACAGAGAGGGGGGGAGGGTGGGGGGGAGGGAGGGAGGGAGAGAGAGAGAGAGAGAGAGAGAGAGAGAGAGAGAGAGAGAGAGAGAGAGAGAGAGAGAATATGTACATGTGTGTACGTGTATACAGCCCAGGCTGGCCCAGGATTTGCTATTATCGCAGACTGGTTTTGAATTCACAGTCTTCTTGCTCTGCCTCCTGAGTGCTGGAAATATAAGCATGGGATAGCGTGCCTAGCCAGAAATTCTTTAGCTCAAATTAGTAATGATATCTCCAGGATTCTATAGACTTTGTTCATTTTGAAAGTGATTTCTTGCAGCAGTTTGAGCTATTACACAGAGCTAGGCTATGTATCCATGACAGTAAGTGGGCTTTTGTGCCAAGAATGGAGTGTCTCTGAAATGCCAGAGCTGGTTTTCTTCAGAGATGCCCAGAGTAGCCTAGGTAGAGAAAATGAGTGTAAGAAGAACTTTTAAAGCCTGGTTTTAGAGGAGTGATGCATTGGCCCATGTGATAATCAACCCTCCGTGTGTTCCTTCTTTCCCAGTTCAGCCCTTAGGCATCAAGGTGGCTGATCTTGTGGCTTTGCCAGCCCTTTGCTCCAGAAGTCCCTCCTGGTTCCTTGTGGCTTGTGTTGGGTTAGTTCTTTCTCAGCACCTTGCTGCTCTCCTCCATGAACATTTAGGAGAAGGAAGTACAGAGAGGGAACAAAAGTGCCTGCCTGGTGCAGGCTACTCCTCTGCTTACTTACCTCTGGCTTCATGCTGTCCAGGAAGACATACATGTCTGTGGATCTGTCCGGTCTGGAGAAAGCTGCTATGCCTTCTCTCTTTATATATCCTGGTCTTGTGGTTTACTTGAGTCAGGGAGCTCTGTCTCTTTGTTTAAAGGGCTTCTTAACCTCATCCTGGAAAGGCTGTCTTGACCCTGGTTCCTATTTACCATGGTACAGGCTGGCATTGCTGCCCTCATCAGTGGTACTTTCTGTTGAACCTTTCTCTCTCACAGTCTGCCTGATTCTATGATGTGATTATACCAAAGGTACATAGTGTTCTTTCTTTCAGGATAGCTCTTGTCAGCTAGCAAAGGCTACACATGGCTTCCTTTTCCTCTTCCTGTCCATTCCCTTTTCTCCACTTTCTGTTCAACAGAGTTCTTATCCCTCACCTCATCTCTCCTCTTCTCTTCCTCTCAGACATGCTCTAAAATAGCCCACTCTGTTTCTTGAATTTGTTATGTACCTGAGGATAGCCTTGAACTCTGGCTCTTCCTGTTCTTACCTTTCAATTGCTAGAATTACAGATGTGAACCACCACACTAGGCTGCATGTCTTTAGAATGTAACTTGAGTCGTGTTTAATGAACATGCCATGATGTTTTTTGATGTTCCCTCTGTGGCAAGCCTCATTTTTGACCTTGCCCTGGGGCTGCTGTTGATCTGTTCTCACTCAGGAAGTTCAGTTTATATTTTCTAGAATTATGTGGGTAGAATCATAGGATTCATTTAAGAATAATTGTTTATGCCGGATATGGTAGTATATACCTGTAATTTCCAGAACTTGGGAGGCTGAAGCAGAAGGACCACAATTTAAATTGAGAGGCTAAACAGGGATTGTATGTTGAAACCTTGTCTTCATTAAAATTTTCTAGAGATTGTAAGAGGTGGAGAGGTGGCTCCACAGTGAAGAGCACTCGCTTCTCTTGCAGAGGACCGGGATCTGTTTCCCACAACCACATGGTGGCTCACCACCTTTTATAACTCTCCAGTTCCTGGGGATCCAACATCCTTTTTGACCCCTGAGGTCATCAGGCATACCTGTGCCACATGTGCTACATAACTTAATGCGTGCAAAAAACACACATGAGATAAGAATAATTCATTTATTGTTTTCTGTCTTTTTCCCCTACTAATCTACTGATGGCTAATCTTTTCTTCATATTATTATTATTATTATTATTATTATTAGTTTTTAGAGACAGAGTTTCTCTGTGTAATAGCCCTAGCTATTCTAGAACCCACTTAGTAGACCAGGCTGGCCTCAAACTCACAGAGATCTTTCTGTCTCTGCCTCCCAAGTATTGGGATTAAAGGCCTACACCACCACAGCCCAGCTTTATTATTTTTAATTTACTCATGTGTATGAATTACTTGTATGTATGTACAACACATGAGTGCCTGGTGGCTAAGGAGGCCCGGAGATCCCTTTGGATCCCTTGGAACTGGAATTGGAGATAGTTGTGAGTCACCATGTAGATGCTGGGAGCCAAACCCAGTTTCTTTGCAAGAGTAGCAAGTGCTCTTTATTTCTGAGCTGTCTCTCCAGCCATTCTATGTTATTTTATTTATTTTATTTTATTTATTTATTTGTGCATGAATATGAATATGCACATGTAGGTATGTAGGTAAAAGTGTTTGTGCATCAAGTCTGCTGGAGCTGGGATTATAAGAGTGCTGAGTACTCGGTTGGTTCAGTTCCTAGGCAAGGCAGCCGGTTAACACTCTTAATGCTCTTTTTCTTGTGGTGGCTCATCTTGATTGTCAACTTGATTGGATTAAAAGCAACCTAGAGAATTAGGGATGTACATTTATGGGTGTGTCTGTCAGTATGTTTCCAGTAGGATTTTGACCTAAATCTGTTGAGCGGCTGGCAATGTGGATAGTCTGTAGTAGGTGGGGGAACTGGAAGATGGGGCCTTACTGGAGGAAGTGGGTACCTGAGAATTCCTCTGGGGCGATAGCAGGTTCCTTTCTAATACATCCTTGCTTCTTGGCTGCCGTGAGTGAATGGTTGTTTCTTACCATGCCCTTTAACCATGTTTTTCTACCTTACCACATGCCAAAAACTAGGCAGCCAACAGTGAACTGTATCTATCTGCTTGTATCCTCTGCAACCAGATGCCAAGATAGATATATCCTTTTAAATTGTTTTTCTCAGGTATTATTCCAAAGTGGTAAAAGTTTGATTGCTACAGAGTTGTTTGCTTGGCTGATACAAATAAAGCTGTCAGGGAATGTTTGTAAGTTTCAGTGGGGACACACACTTTTTTACAATCTAGGAATAAAGGGTTTGTCTATGGTAGTTGCCACATTGGCTACCCATGTCACTGCCCACTGGTGTGTCAGGTTTCAGTGGCTCCTCATCCTAATCCGAATTAGATGCTCAATCTTTTTCAAAAAATTTTAGACATTATCATAGGTATAGTGGCGTGTCATTGTGATTTGAAATTGCATTTCCCTAATAAGCAGTGCTGGTGCAGTTCTTTATGCCTTCTTTGGTGAAGTGTTCAGGTCTCTTGTCTATTTTTAAAAATTGAATTGTTCATTTTCTTACTAAGTTGTGAGAGTTCTTTGTGTTTCTGGATATGTATACTTTATTAGATATATAATTGCAGATTATTTTTTCAGTCTTTGAATTGTCTTTTTTATCTCTTAAAGTTGCTTTTTTATTTAGGGCTGGAGGAGCTGGGGATCAAACCCCAGATCTTGCACATGTGAAACCTATATTATCTCCCCAGCCATAATGTTGCTTTTAGAGAATAGAGGGGTTTTTTATTTTATGTGCATGGGTGTTTTGCCTGCATGTGTGTCTATGCACCAAGTGGTCAGAAGATGTTAGGTCCTTTGGAACTGGACTCACAGATTGTTGTCAGCTGCCATGTGGATGCTGAGAATCAAACCTTGGTCTTCTGGAAGAGCACTTGGAGCTCTTGACCACTGAACCAAACTCTGACCCCAATCAGACTTTTTTTGGTCCCCTTGGAGACAAGATTTCTCTGTGTAACAGCTCTGTCTGTCCTAGAACTCACTTTGTAGACCAGGCCGGGCTGGAACTCAGAGATCCACCTGTTTCTGCTTCCCAAGTGCTAGGATTAAAGGCATGCACCACCACTGCCCTGCCAGTGCCACACTATTTACTATAGCTTTTATAATTCATTTATCTTTCCCTAGCACAAATGCTTTTTAAAATAATTTCTATGGAAAATTTTATAGTTTGATTTCTACTTAGGTCTGTGATAACATTTTGAGTTAACTTAGCCTGTGGTTTAGGATGTGGCTTGGGATCCATTTCTTTCTGTATGTGGATATTCAATTGTGGCAACAGGGTTTGTTAAATGGACTGTATTGAACCCAGTGGCCATACTTGGCTAAGCACAAATGACTTAAGCGCATAGCGTTTATTTTCTCTCTGACTTTTTAAATGTTCCCTCTCCTGTCTCCTTGTCTTTGGTGTCTTTGCTCCCATGCCTCCTAACCCTAACCCTAGCCCCCCCCCATGTGCTGATCACTTGTACTGTGCACTTGCCTTCCTTTTGCATCTTCACTTCTGCCAATACTGTCCCCTACTGTAGGGATGTCAGCTGCTGTGTGTCTTCTCTTTAAGTTAAAAGTATGGTTCTTTCACACACTATGCCCAAGTTTCTTGTGAGAGTAAATGTCCTTTTTTTTTTTTAACTTTTATATTATTTTACTTAATGACAATGCGGGGCATGCATATTAAGATCTCTGAGCAATATCAGGTGTCCCTCCACTTTACTTTTTGAGGCAGGCTTAGTCATTTAACATTGAGCTCACCAGTTTGGTTAGACTGGCTGGCCAGTAAAGCTTCAGGAGTTTGGACTCAGCTTCTCATGTTTGTATGGTAAGCACTTTATGAATGAATCCATCTCCTCAGTCCCCAGTGGTCTTAATTTTTCTACATTGATGCTGTCAGCTGGCTGTTAACATGTGTGCGTGGCTTCTGTGCGCCCAGTTCTCTTCCTACTATGACTCCTCAGCCTCTTCCTCAGCCTTGTCTTCCTCCCGCCCTTGAATGTGGGATTTGTGGAGTTATGTGTCTAATCATCCTTTGTCTTTCCTTCTCTGTACTCTTCTCTTGGAGAGCTTATCTCCTGTAGATTCTGAAGGCATTTCTTTTTACGGCAGTCCATCTCCATTCCCTGTGTTAGCCTGCCAGCTGAAGGTCTTGTGGTGGTTGCCTCAGCCTTTGACTTCTGTGAAGAGTCCTATCATTCTGCCCAAGCTCAGACCCAAGCCATGACTCCATCGTGATTTCTTTATATTCTGAACCAAGTGGACATATCTTTGAAGAGAAAGACCTACTGATTACTTTTCTGTCTGTTATTTTGACATGTGCCTGGTAGACTAGAAGTGACAAATGGACCATGCCTCTGGTTTATCTACTTAAGCAGGGTAGAGCCTCAGATGTGTAGTGTGGGTTATGGAGAGAGTGTCTGTATGGCTGGGCTGATAGAGAGAATGAGGACTCGGGGTGTGTCAGTCTTAGATTACATCTTAGAGTGACGACAGTTCTCAGTGTCGGTGGGATTTGCCTCCTCCTGATGGTAATGTCTACTATGGTTTGACTATGTTTCTAGCAACAAGGAAGCCAAAGGCTTTCTAGTGTCAGCAGCATTGGGAAATGGTGTTATCACCTATGACATCACACTTACTCTTTATTCCAGTGCCTTTGAAGATATGCTGGGCCCCGTGGAGAGCCTTTGCTTGGGTTAACATTTGCTTGTTTGTGTCTCCATCCTTTGGTGTACACAAGGTCCCCGGTCCTCAGAAGTGACTATATAGATTGATTGGAAGTTCCAGGTCCTGAGAGATCTTGCTGTAGCTCATGTTCACAGTGTGCTGCAGACTCAGAATTACCACCAGCTTCTACCTTCTTCCTCTAACTAGGCTTCTGAAATTGGGACTGTCAGACAGGAGAACAGTGTAGGAAACAGGAAAAGTCTACTAAGGCCAGTAGAATAGAGGCTGATGGCCACCCAGCTTGTGAATGTTAGGAAGTCAAGTGCATCCTGGGGGAGGCCTGTCTTTGTGTTTGGTAGATTCAGACAAAGACTTGGGAGCTTTGGCCTTGGAGAACAGGGATGAGGGAGGGCTTTTGCTCAGACCTTGGATTTTTTTTTTTCTTTCTTCTTCCTCCTCCCCCTTTAAGATTTTCATTTTTAAATTGTGCGTATGTATCTGTATGTGGGTGTATGCACATGAATGCAGGCACTCTTGGGGGCCTGCATTGGGTGTGAGTGTGTGGAACTGAACTCGGGTTCTCTACAAGAGTAGTAAATGCTCTTAATCCCGAGCCATCTCTCCAACCCTATGGGCTTCTTTTTAAACTCTGGGGTTAGGAGATGAGATGGCAGTGGCATAGGCTCCGGGAGTCTCATATAGGTCTTAAGTGCTGAGGCTAAGGTATGCTCTACTGAAATTTTGTTCCTCTTCTTTAGTTCTTAACATTTACGTCAAATGTCAGCAGTTTTCTCTGTGCTCTAAGATGACCTCAGATGCGTGTGTGCTGTGGTTCCCAGACAACAGGTGATTTCTTACCATTTTTGAAAGCTGGAAAATCAAGACATGGCTAACTTGGGCATTTGGCGGTGACTATTTCCTGCATCCAAGATTCCTCACTGATGCCTCTCTGGAGAGCAAAAACTTTATTAGTATGTGGTGGAAAGAACAGAGGGTAGGTGGGCTGCACACTGGGAGAGGCATGTTTCATAAGAGCTTTAGTGTCATGTATTAATGAGGAGCCTTCATGGCTTTATCACCTTTTATGCCATCATACTGTTTATTAAATGCCAATTTTGGAGAGCATATTAAAGATGTAGCAGATGCAAATGTGTGGAAGATGTAGAGAAAGCACTTACTGCAGCCTCTTCTAGAACTAGGGAAGGAAGGGCCACTCAGCCCCACCATTTAAGAAGCTGGCAGGTTAAGGTCATGGCTGTTGAATTTGCCTGGACTATCATCTCATGTGGAGCATTAACAGATGGACTTTCAGATCCACTCACAACAGGTCTGTACTAGGAATGAAATGGCCCTACAGCAAACTGTCTCCTTGTTAAAGGTTCTTTCCAAGCCAAGAACTAATTGCTTTTTCTCAGCAGCATAAATAAACACTCTTGTCAAAGCCGACTTTCTGATATTTGTTTCATTGCTGACTGTTTATTGAAAGACTCCATGTAATTCACTACAAAGAATTTGCAAATCAACATGATAAATATTGCCAGAAATAAACATTGCTTATTTACTTACTTGATTTTTAGTTGAATTATATAATTTGTTTGTTTGTTTTGGGTTTTTTGAGACAAGGCTTCTCTGTGTAATGCTAGCTGTCCTGGAACTCGCTCTGTAGATTAGGCTGGCCTGGAACTCTCTCTGTAGACCAGGCTGGCCTCAAACTAGAGCCTGCCTCTGTCTCCTGAGTGCTGGGATTAAAGGTGTGCATCACCACCCCCTGGCTGTATATTTATGTTTAGTGGAGTAGTCCTAGTAGTTAATTCATATATATTTACCAACAGTCTATGTTCATCAGGGATCCTCTTCTTCCTCTGAAGTGCTGTTTTTAGGGATATGGTTAGGTTCATGATGAGTTAGACAATCTGTCTGGTACCTTAATGTCAAATGTAAACCAACAAGACAAAGTGCATTCACAACCAGGTAGGTGTTTGAAGGACCCTGTGGTTTGGGTTTTGGGCTTTCCCACCAGCATTTCAGTCCTGTGGGTATAGGTTGCTGGAGGATCTTAGCCCATTTATATGCAAAAGACAACCAAATTGGCTAACTTGGGGCTTTATAAATAGTAGGACTGTTTTTCCAGCCTGTCTTCATTCTGCTCAGTGCTAAAATCTCCTGGCAGCATGTAACTGAGAATGGAAAAGTACTGTTTGCAGAGCTTTAAACTAGCTGCCTTGAATGGTCCTGTGATGCCTGGATATCAGGAGTTGTACTTGCTTTTTGAGGCGGCTTTTTTTTTTTTTTTTTCCAAATTGACCTATGAACAGCAGCTCTCTGATTAAAATTCTAAAATAGCTACAGGAAAAAGCCCTTTTGTCACCATGAGGCTGTGATATTATATTGCTAAGAACAGTAGAGGTCCCAGGCTGTGTCAGGGCACCTGCTTAGATTTGAGTAGTCTAATTTCTGAGTCAGTGTGATAGTGGTCTGACTGGTTTAGACTTTAGGACAGCTTGCAGACTAGTAGGTGGATGTGAGCCTCAGGACAGTGTGCAGACTGGTGGGTAGATGTGAGCCTCAGGACAGTGTGCAGACTGGTAGTGGATGTGAGCCTCAGGACAGTGTGCAGACTGGTGGGTAGATGTGAGCTTCAGGACAGTGTGCAGACTGGTAGGTGAATGTGAGCCTTAGGACAGTGTGCAGACTGGTGGGTGGATGTGAGCCTTAGGACAGTGTGCAGACTGGTAGTGGATGTGAGCCTCAGGACAGTGTGCAGACTGGTAGTGGATGTGAGCCTCAGGACAATGTGCAGACTGGTGGGTAGATGTGAGCTTCAGGATAGTGTGCAGACTGGTAGGTAGATGTGAGCCTCAGGACAGTGTGCAGACTGGTGGGTGGATGTGAGCCTCAGGACAGTGTGAAGACTGGTGGGTAGATGTGAGCCTCAGGACAGTGTGCAGACTGGTAGGTGAATGTGAGCCTCAGGACAGTATGAAGACTGGTAGGTGAATGTGAGCCCTATGCTATTTCTGTAGTGCAGATGTTTGTGGTTTTCTCCTACTTTACTGATGAACATCTAGGCTTAGAGAGTCAGGGGTAAATAGGACAAGGTCAGACTGCTGGCCACTGGCGAGATTGTGATTGTGACTCAAGTTTCTGTCTGTAAGCACTAAGTGGTACTGCTATCCCTTTTATCTGAAATTCTTCTAAGATGAAGCTTACTTGTAAGTAATCTGACTTGTAAAATCTCTTCTTTGGCTTTTTGCTTTCTTGCTAGGGAGCACATGACTTCCTAGGGCTTCTTATCAGGGCTGCTGTGCCCAGTTTCTGTGCTGTGGGTCTGTCCAGTTACCACAGTACCACCTGTGGGCATTTCTGGAGCAGCCTCCCCTTCTCTCCAAGAAACAGTCCTGAGGTTTCTCCACAGAAAACCTGCAGGGACTTTAAGAGAGTGTTGGAGATTGAGAAGGTACCCAGTCAGGGTATAGCCTGTGAAAATAAACAGTGGTATTAAAGAATGTTAACCTTCCTGTACTGATGGGGAAGAGAATGAGCACAGTTGAGGCCAAGGGAGGGTACATTATGTGCTTTCACTCTTGAAGACCCTAATATGTGCTGATTTGGAGTTTATCTTCAGAAAGTGGGTAACCAGCAGTTTCTGTTCAAGTGTAGTGTTCTGGTTTGTTATGGAGGTTACAGGTGGCTGTCAGAGTGGATAGGTTATATGCTGGGAAGCTGATGCAGTGGTTTGGGCTGTTTGTGATGCAATACTGTTTTTAGAGTTTGGGAGATGGCAGGAGAGTTAGCCAAAGCAGACCAGGTGCTGGCCGTGATGATGGTAGTAGAAAGTGAGGGCCTAGGATGTTGTAGAGGAGTCTGGTAGGTAGAAGCTATAAGGCATGTTTGGAAGTCTCTGGTAATGGTCAGAGATGTGGACCATGCTGAACATAGGAAGAAGATGGCGTAGTCTGTGCAAAGGCTGTTTGCAGAGGGCTAGGAGTTCTTACATATGATGTTGGAAAGAAGAAAGACATCCAGAGTTGGGGCTGGTGACTATGCTGACTATGGGTCCCCAGAGGGGAGAGCAGGAGCTCTTTTTTTGGACCACAGGATTCAGCATGACTGAAGTCTTTACCAGTTAATGCAATGTTGAATGTATGTAAGTGTTGAATTAGTAATCTGTTAGAGCAATTCTTCCCCTTACCAGAAAGACTTATAATAGGATTCTGTTGACAAAGACATGTTTTTTTGGGGACAGGGTGTGATGATGTGGTCCTGGGAGTTGGCCTTGGCCTTGCACGTACTGGTCAAGTACTCATAGAGCTGTGTCTCCTTCTCTCTCTGTGTTTATTTATGTTTTTGAGAATTTCATACGCGAGTATAGTGTTTTTATATCATTTAAACACACACACACACACACACACACACACACACACAGTGCCTATTTAGTGATGCTTGTATGAATGTGTTTAGGGCTGACCATTTAGGATTGAGAGTCTCATTCCTGAAGAAAACTGATTCTCCTTCCCCAGCAGCCATTGTCTGCCTGTAGCTCTTCATCTAGGAATGGGATCCTGTGGAATTTCTCCCATTCATGTTAGGATGACGCCTGGTGCTGCCATGGTGCAGGTCTTGTGATATTGTTGAGATTTTGTGGGTGCAGCTTTCCTGTCAGGTCTAGAAGAAAGTGTCTTGCCACAGGTATCCTGGTCTTCTGGCCCTTAATCTTCTTGCCTCTTCTTTGATGCTCTCCCAGCCTTAGGTGTAGGAGTTATGTTGTAGATCTATCATTTGGGCTGAGCACCCTATGGTCACTTATTCTCTGCATTTTGAATAGTTATGGATCTCTGCAGTGGCCATAACTACAAAGAAACAATTTTTTTTGGGAGGGGGCTGATATACTGATTTAGGGAAATGGCAGTGAGTTCTTTAGTCTGTGGTCTCTCTAGCCACAGTAGTTGACTAGGTTTGCAGCACTGGCATGAACTCCCTCCAGAACTGTTGATTGCTTTTCCTCCTTGGCATCAGCATCTTCTGATACAGGAGAGCTTAGGGCGGAAGCTTTAGATTAGTACTGACCCTTCCAAGATTTGTGTCTGTGTATGTGGTATCTTCAACAATAG
Organism: Sigmodon hispidus; assembly: GCA_004025045.1. Classification (NCBI taxonomy): domain Eukaryota; kingdom Metazoa; phylum Chordata; class Mammalia; order Rodentia; family Cricetidae; genus Sigmodon; species Sigmodon hispidus. The sequence continues at coordinate 137,222 of PVIH01001875.1, forward strand.
GGTCTTTCAAGTTCTGAAAGGCAATCAAGGGCAATGGTAATAGCCCATATTGTTTGTGGAGGTCTCTTGGAACACCCTACAAATAGAGAGATGTGTCTTTTTCCTGGCACTGGGGTTTTTGTTGAATAATGTGTGACTCCTGGGGAAGCATTATCACTCTATGTGGTGTAACTCCATTCAAAGTGTTAGTGTGCAATAGGTATTTTGAAACTTATAAGATAATGTTTCTTTATGGCTTTTCAAACCTCGTCTTTATTGTTATTTATTTCTCCTGCCGTCTTCTCCCTCTGTGTTTCTCTTTGACCCTTCATGGCACCTGTGTCCCCTCTGTCCCTGCCTCCCACCCCTATGGTCCCAATACACTTTCCTATGGTTATTCCAGGCTACACACTCAAATTTAAAGGTTTGGAACTAGCGTTCACAAATAAGGAAGATTTGGTTTGGTTACCTCACTTAGTGTAATATTTTCTAATTCCACCCATGTTCTTGCAGATTTTATGGTTTCTTCTTCCCTCCTTCATTCATTCCTTAATTCCTCCCTCCCTCCCTCCCTCCCTCTCTTTCTTTCTTTCTTTTTTAAATTATCCGTTAAGGACATCTAAGCTGACTCTTATTTCAGATCTAGTAGGAATAAAGCAACAGTGAACATGGCAGACAGAGCCAGAGATAGCTATAGATTCTATACCTTTCTAAACCTTAGAAAGTTTAGAAACTTCCTAAGGCTGCAAACCTTTAAGATAGTTCTTTATGTTGTGGTGAACCACAGCCATAAAATTATTTGGTTGCTACTTCATAATTGTAATTTTGCTATTGTTGTGAGTCATAATGTAAATAAATATCTGACAAGCAGGTTTTCTAATAAGAGACCTTAAAAAAGGGGTCGCAACCCACAGGTTGAGAGCTGCTGATATTGGAGGATGCTGAGTTCTTGAGGTATATGCCATGGGTTATATGATAGATGTACTACAGTATTTTGAGAATTCGCCATACTGTTTCCATAGTGGCTACACTGTTTGTAATCCCACTAACAGCGAATGAGGCCCCTCCCCACATTCTAACCAGCATCTGATGTCACCTGCTCTCCTGATCATGGCCTTATTACAGGGGTAAGGTGGCACTCAAAATAATGGTAATTTACATCCTTCTAATTCCTAAGGATGCTAAACACTTGTGAAGATACTTCTTAGCCAATTTTTTGATTGGTTTTTTTTTTTGATTCTTTTGAGTTTACTATATTCTGAATAGTAGTAATCCTCTATCAGATACATAGCTGACAGAAGTTCTTTCCCGCCCTTTGGCTTCCTCTCTGTTCTCAGTTCATTAGATCCACTGTGCCTGTCCCTTTACACCATAGTCATGGATTAATCAATCTCGTAAGAGGATACAGGCATTACAAGGAATTTGTGAACGTGTTAAAACCATCCAGTGTCTACTAAATATATTGGGAGCACATATTTAAGTATTATACAGCTACTGTTTTCTTAAGGTTCTTCACATCCCCACTAGCTCTTTCAGCATTCTGATACTCTAATTGCTATTTCTCACTGCTTTTATTTCCTCCTGCATTTATTTGTGATTCAGTTTAAGGAAGAATGGTGCTTTCCCTCTTCATTTGATTTATTCAGCTATTTCTGTCCAAATAACTTGTGTTTATTCCATTCTTCGGGTTTTTATTCAGTACTGTTGTCTGCTTTCCTGCCCACCCTGTTCCAGCCTTTATTGGCTCAGGTGAGCTCCTGTTGCTCTTTTGACATTCCTATGCTCTCTCTCTCTTGCTTTCAAAACTAATTTAAAAATTTATTTATATGCATTGATGTTTTGCCAGTGCATATTGTCTGCATGAAGCTGTCAGATCTACTTTAACTAGAGTTACATACAGTTGTGAGCTGCCATGTAGGTGCTGGGAATTTGAACCTGGGTCCTCTAAAAGGGCAGTCAGTGTTCTTAACCATTGAGCCATTTCTCCAGCAACCCCTCATACTATTTTATTTCCAGATTTTTTTTTAAGTCTCTGGGAAAAAATGTAAATATTCTAGACTCATCCATGTCTTCTGTGTTTCAATCCTAAAATCCTAAAATTTTATTTTATTAGGGAACAGTATTGAGAAACCAAGACTTAAGCATTCACAAAGCCCATTGCTTCTGCTTTATTCTAGGCCCTGTATATGGGCCAGCAAAGACATGGATATGCTTACTGTCTTTTACATATAGTGCCTTTGTGGAGTAGGTTGCTGGCCAGCGGGATCCTGAGTCTTCTCTTTCATAGTTGCGTGGATATGAGCCCCAGTTTCCTGCCTGGGGTCACTTACTCGCCTGTTCTTTCAGTCTTTACGACTTGGTGTACTGCATGTAGTTGTTGTTATCTCTCTACTGACCAGTAGGTGGTCTCTGGTGTTTGTTTCCCTGCCATGGTGTAGGGGGAACTGCAGTTCTGTATAAGGTTTTCACACTTTTTGATTATGGCTATGACCTGCAGTCACAGTGACAAATCATATTACAGGGCTCCCAGCTATATACATACTTGCCTAGTGGCAGTTTGAAGAAACAGCTTACTTTGTGTGCTGTGTCTTCATGCTTTTGCTCTGTTTTGTTCTGTTCCACTGAAATAGGAGTTATATACACAATGGTACTCTGGAGTATACATTTACATTCTTCAGTAGTGCTTGCTGAGATCTGGATTAAGACTGGATGTGGAAATTCAGAATTAGTGAAACTGAAAAGTTATGTTTTGAGGGGAAGGTTGTGGGAGGTTCTGCCCACTGCAGCATTGGTGGTTCTCGGGGAAGGTGTTGTCTATGGTGGAGACTTTGAGAACAGGCCATGTTCTGGTGAGGGAAGAATGCTGGGCTGGAGGGAGGGCATTGCTGAAGGTGCTGGGTAGGGGAGACTGCAGGTACCTGAACCTTTTGTGTTTTATCCTTTTAGTGATGTTCTTAAAACTTAAAATAAAACGTTATATGTGTGAATGTTTTGCCTGTGTATATGTCTATATATCACCTGTATGCCTGGTGCCCTTGGAGTCGGAAGAGTGTGTTGGATCCTTGGGACTGGAGTTATAGTGTGAGCTGTCATGTGGGTGTGTAGAATCAAACCCTGGTTATCTATAAGAGCAGTCAGTGTGTTCTTATTGCTGAGAATCATCTCTCCAGCCACACATTTGAAAAACTTGAAAAAATTCATTGTGTATGTAGGGTGTGTGTGTCTCATGTGGGGGAGGGGCCTATAGGGATGCCAGGACAATTGTGAAGTTAGTTCCTTCTTTCCACCCTTACATGGGTTTGCAGGATTGGACTCCGGTCATCAGGCTCATAAGGCCAACATCTTTACTGGTTGAACCATTATGCTCACCCCTTCTGAGACTACTTCTGAGAAATTGACACAGGAGCCCATAATCCTGAATAGTGATTGTGGCTTGGCTTAATCATACCTCATTTGAGACTTTTTTCTTTTCTTTTTTGAGGGAATCAAAGTAGAAAAACAAATCTGAGTGTTTCTGACTTTGCTTGCATAGGAAAAGAAAGTTGGATCAGAGACTGATGTGCTCATATAATTCAGAGTATTTAGGGGGGGAATAGATTATCTAATGTTTAAAAAAATATGTGCATCTAAGAATGAATACCCTCTTTCCCTTGATAAATTAACATAATTTAAAAAATCACTATTCAGCTTCTATTTTTGCTAATTAAAAAGTTTTGTAGTGAATGGGTTTTTTGTTTTTAAACTTGCTTAAAATGGGCTCAGCCAGACTAAGGACGGGTCATCAACAAAGGCAAAAGCTGATTTTTAAACAATTTGTGTGTGAGATGTGCATATGTGGTATTAGTGCATGCATATTAATGTTTGTGTCTACGGATGCAGGTGCACATGTGTGATGCCACTTATGTGGGGGTCAGGACAACCTCAGTGCCTCTGTACTTTACTATTAATTATACACACTAGATTAGGAGACTGAGCTTCTGAAAATTCTTTCGTCTCCACATCCCAGCTCAGCATGGGTTCACAGAGACTGCAGATGTGTGCTGCTATATCTGGCTTTACAGTCTGAGGATCTGAACTCAGGCCCTTGAGTTTGCATGGCCAGTGCTTTATCCATTGTGCCATTTTTGCCAGCCTGATGCCAATTCTTCAAAAACAAAATTGAGAATCTTCTGGCAAAACAGGTTTCACATGTATACACACATGAAAACATACACACATTCTCTCTCTCTCTCTCACACACACACACACAGAGACATGCACGCACTCACACACATACATGCACACGCACGCACGCACACATGCACACATAAAAATAGATTGATTTTGTTTAGTTCTTGATGAAGGGAGGAGTTTTGAGGATAGACGAGTTGATGTGAAAGGAAGGATTGATGGATTTGATTATATTAAAATGAAGAGTTATGTTTACACGTTTTTCCAGTATGAATGCAACTTACAGCCTAGGAAAACTAGATGTTTATAAACTGTGAAGCCGTCAGTAGATGCTTATCACAATAGATAGAGACACTTAAAGCAAGGAAATAGAGCAGCCAGCAGAGATGCAGCTAGAGTGCTACAGAGGAGGTAAGTGGCCAGGGAGCAGATGAACAGTGCTCTGCAGGTAAATTTGAGTTAAGACTCTATTGAGAAGCTGCTTTTATTGTGACTGCAAGGTTTTATGGTCTGATAGTGTGATACATGGATACTGTCGGGTTTTGTAGCATTACCCACATTGCTAATTAGGACAATCACTTGAAAAATGGTTAAGCACACTCTCTTAAAGTTGGACTTGACGGGGTTGAGAGATGGCTCAGTGGTTAAGAGCACTGGCTGCTCTGCCAGAGGCCCTGAGTTCAATTCCCAGCAACCACATGGTGGCTCACAACCATCTACAGTGGGTTATGACTCCCTTTCTTCTGCCATAAAGTGTACATGCAGGTAGAGTACTCATGTACATAAAATAAATAAATCTAAATGTAATAAATTTAAATGTAGCCTTAATTTCTTATTTTATATAATTATAATTTTCTAAAAATCATTTGATACCCAGTCTGTTTATGATTGTCTTAAAGCTTTCTTTCTGTAGTTTTTTTTCACACTAGCATTATCCCTTGAATTTTATTGATAGGTCTTCTAAGTCTCATAATTTCCCTTCCCAGTTTTGATCCCATCCTACATGTTTGTCAGAGAACCATAGGGCATTCACTGTGTAGTGTAGAGTCCAGATCCTGGACTGGCTGGCTGTGTTCCTGGTTTTAGTGACTGCGCTTCTCTTCCTCTTGCTCTTCCTTCTCATCTTTTCTGAGACTTGGAAGTTGGAATTCATTTTGATGCTTTGTATTTGGAAACAAGAATGCCTGCCAGGTGAGGCACCTGGGTGTGTGGTATCCAGTCAGCTCACAGCCATTTGGCCGGTGTTCTGGGATGGTCTGTCTACTGGCAGAACCTTCATTAGCCTTCTACTGGTCTAACTGTGGAGGAATGTTGCAGACATGTTGCTTTCATCACTGATGGCAAGATGATGATTTTTAAATCCTATTTTACCTTCTTTATTTTCTAGACTTTCTATTAACTACAGTGTCATCAGAATAGTTTTATCAATGAATTGTACTCTGTCACAGTGATTATCAGTGAGGTTTTATTTTGATTTTGAACTTAGTGGCTTTCATCCAATGTAATGTATATTATATTTGTAAATTGTCATGTGTTGTTTGAATGCACAAGAAGCTGGTCCTGGATGATGTTGCCACCCTACAGTTCAGACCCAAGTGTTTTTATCTCAGGTGTCTTCCAAGACCCTTATGGCTGCCCCCAACCCCCAACTTTGAGAGACAGAGAGAAGTCATCTACACATCTTGAGAGCAAAATCATTGCAGTTTCTTGAATAGCTAGAAGGTGAACTGTTTGCAGCTGATACTGCTTTATTCTGTGACATGGAAGGGAGGGGCTGGAAGCTGAGTTAGGAACTCCACCCAGCTGCTCCTCAGCTGCTGTTGAATGTTGTGAACCCACAGCTTCACCCAAGGAGATGCTGCTCTGCATGGGACCCTGATGGGGAGCTCCAGCAGGATGTTGGAATGGAGTTTCCTCTGTGAGTTTCTGCTAGATGTTTGTGAGCCCCAATATGGTAGGTAACATTACCTTTCTGGTACTGTTTTGGAAGCCTCACTGTGCTCTGACTTTTTCTTTTGGGAATCCCTGGTGGCTTCCTTTCCTAGGACTTCCCAAATGATTTTTGCTGGATGTTTGAGTACCCGATTTGATTGTATTTTGCTATTTGTCCACTTTTCTATCTATCCATCCATTTATTTCATTTTCCCCTTTACTTTTTCTTACTATTCATAATAAATTTACTCTTTTAAAACCAAATGTATTACTATTGTAGATCATCTTCCAAATTGTTCAGAATAGCATATACAGGCTCTTTTTTTCTTTTTTAAAATTTATTTTTATTTTATATGTATGTATGTTTGTTTCTCTTGCATATGTGTCTGTGCACTACTTGTATGTCTGATACCTGTGGAGGTCAGAAGAGGTTATCAGATTCTCTGGAATTAGAGCTACAGATAGTTGTTAGCCACTATGTGGGTGGCTGGAAATTGAACACAGGAACGGAAGCAGGATTAGGGCTTGGCAAACATGAATGTAAGGACAGTGCATCATTTTTCCAATAGTGTCTGATTTATAGAGTCAGCAGTGAAGAAAAGTTACTGGATTTCCGCTAGTTGGAAAGGACCTTGATAAACCTAGGATTTGCTCAAGTTGAAACTTAGCACAGCCAGGGAAGAGTGGACAAGAAGCGTCTCTACAGAAGCAGGAGGAATGGGGCATGGGGACTCCTGATGACCAAACTTGAATGTCTGGAAGACTTTGCTGAAGCTACAGAGAGGCTAGAAAGTTGTTGAGGCCCACACAGTCACAATGGCTTGATAGGAGGAGACAGAGAGGGAGGGAGGGAGGGAGGAAGGGAGGGAGGGAAGCTGGCAGAATGAGAATATTAAAGTTGGAGGGAATGGCTACCTTCTGCTGACTACCTTATACCCATGGCATGCCCATGCCCCAGGTGTGTCCCACTGTACCTGTCACATAGGGTCAGTGTGTTTGCATACACTCTGTCTCAGCTTGTTCAGGCTGCTATAGCAAAATGCCATAGATTGTGTGGTTTATAGCAACAGGTATCTATTTCTTAGTTTCAGACACTGGAAATTTAGTATCCACTTGTTCGCAGGTTCAGTGTTTGATTGGCATGCTCCTCATACACAATGCTTCCTGTGTCTTCTTCACATGGTGAAAAAGTAAGGTGTCTCTTTGAGGCTTTTTAAATAAAAGGTATTAGTCATTTCATTCATTGGGCTAAATCCCTTTCACCAGCCTTTCCAAACCTCACTTTATGATGCCGTCATGGTGAGGCTGGGATTGGCACATGAGTTTTGGAAGGACACAGATATCAGACCATAGCACACACATATACACATGATCTCTCTCCTGATGACTCAATGGACAGTGGAGGTCATAGGAGGGGAGCAAGGTATGATTCATCATATCTAGGTTGATTGAGGTTGACAAGGATAGTGTGTTAGTATTTTGCTCTTGGAGGGATGGAACATACGATCATGCTGCCAAGGAGCCATGTTGAGTGTATTGAAGGAACGAGTGGGGGGGCAGAGAACAAGGGAGGGAGAAGAGGGGTAGGGGGGAGGGAGGGAGGGGGAGAGAGAGAGAGAGAGAGAGAGAGAGAGAGAGAGAGAGAGCGCCAGTGCACACTCTCTGCCAAGTACGCCTGTCTCTTTAAAGGGTAACCATGTAGATACACCCTAGGTGTGGCATGGGTGCCTCTGGGGGGGCGTGGCCACACAAGGTAACACCTTTGCTAGCATAGTGGACATTGTCGAGTATGTACTACGTCAGTGATTTTTGCATTACATTATGCAGGATCATGGTGAGTGATTTTAGTGTGGACAGGATTGATTGTGAGAGGTGTAAAAGAATGGTTCAGTTAAGGAGAGGGGTGGCCTGGCAGCACTTAACTCCTTGGGAAGCCAACCTCTCATCTCTTTTTTATTATGTAGCAAGTGCCTACTCTGTTCACCCTTTCTCTGGGAAAGAAATGGTGGGCAGGGTATATAACTTCCTGAGTTATGAATCTTTCTCTAGTTCAGGGTTCTATCTTATACAAAAACCTTCAAGTTAAAGATATAGTCTCCTTTTACTTTTATCATACATGCTGCTAACTATTTTAAACCCAACGTTGAAGGAGAAGCTTGAGGTAAGTTCTGATCATTTGCCTAGCATGCATGGCGGGTTCAGCCCCTAGCACTGAAAAACAGCAAGCAGAAGCAGAGAGATCGTTTGTTTTGTTTGAGTGACAGGACTTTGGGCTGAAGGTTTGTCTCCTGTCCATGCATGAGTCTTGTTCCTGTTCTCTGAGATGATGATGGTTCTGGTGACAGTAACAGCTACACCCACTTACTGCAGGTGATTCTGGTTTCCCAGCTTGCCCTACTTTGTAGTGCCTAGGCCTGTTGGGAGCCTTTAGCCTTGTGTCTTCAAGACTTGTAGCTTGTGGCCCATAGTACCCAGCAGGATGTGAGGCCTGTTCTGTGTTTTCTTTTGCTTTGTTAAGAGCCTCCCCTTGCTCATCTGGAACAGAGTGGGAGCTGCAGTGAGACCTGGCTGCTGACTCACTGTCTCACTCCTACCCAGATGCTGAAGCACTGGCGCTCACCCCCTCCCCCGCCTCCTGCCTTCTGCCTCCCCAAGCCTACAGCTGCTGGGGTGGCCTTGGATTTGCTGGGTGGGGCTCAGAGCCACCTGCACTTGACAGGACACATATTTTTACATACTGTCAGCTGGAAATAATCACCTTTATTTAAAGAGAATGTAGATTCAGAGTACTAAAAAAAGCAACCAGCAACTTGCTAGGGCTGTTTTAGCAATTTTCCTGTCTACTGTAGATGGAGGCTCGAGGCCATGCAAGGAGACCAGGGGTCTGTGCTGGAAGGTCATAGTGGGAAGATAGACCAGCAGGTCCCAGGCACCAAATAGAGAGCTTCTAGTGGGAATGCAGAGCTCTTGGGGGCCTGATATGGGGTCAGGCTGAGACTGACAGCTTATCTCCCACATGCCATACTGATGTTTGCAAGAAGATGTAATATGTTGGAACAGTTATCCAGAGCTTTTTCCCTAGTACAGGCTCTTCTTTCACCTTTTAGAGAAGTCTTTGTGCTTATTTCCAGATCTCTGTTAAGTACTAGGGCCATTTTGGCTTTAATTTTATATGGAATGGCTTTTGTTTGTGATACACACACATACATATATGTAAAGATTTTGTGTGTGTGTGTACTCTTGTTTTGCCATGTGCCCGCAGAGGTCAAAAGAGCAAGTTGGATCCCTGAAACTTGGAGTCCCAGATGGTCATGAGCTACTAGTTGCTCTACAAGAGCAATTAGTGCTCTTAATCTCTGACCCATCTCCCTAGTCCTTGTTTTTCATAGTGTTGTCTATCTTTATATGGTAACATGGATAGTGGAGAGGGATCTCCTTCCTTCCCTGCCTCACAGCTGGAGAGGTAACCACTGTATCCCTGTCTTTGTTGTTGTTTTCACAGATACTGTAGCATATTCTTGTGTGCTTGTGCTAGTGGAAGGAAGCCCAGTGCTGCCCTGGAGCTCATGTGGGAGGGCCTGTGGAAGCTCGGTGCCAGGCAGTACTTCTTGGTGTTCCTGGCTTCTCTGTAGTCCATTCCAGGGGACTTTAAGGGTTGGACTAAGACTCCTGCACTGGCCCTGGGATGGCAACTGGGTCCTGGGGCCACAGGTAACTTCCATCCCTGCTTGTTAAAATAACTATTTTTCTTTTGGTTGTTAAAATGTTTGTATATTGTAGGGAATTTGAATATTACCAAAGAAACAAAAAGGTCAGACTTCCTCTTACCACAAAAATCAAACCTGCTTATGCATGCATGTTTGTTTCTTCTTCCTGGAAGTTGAGGCCGTACGTATGTAGAAGTTGTCTATCCTTTTTCCCTTCAGGTTTTGTTGCTGTTGTGTTGAAAGCTTTCCCCATATCTCTCGTCTTTGAAAATACTGGACCTGTCTTACATTTCTTTGCTGCGCTCTGACTGCCGGCCCTGGCCTGTGGGTTTTATCTGTGCTGCACAGCGCCTCCCTTAGATAGTTTCAGATTGTGCCTGGTCTTCACAATATTGAATGTCATCTCTGGAGCTGATTTCCTCAGCTACACTGCTTGTGTTGCCATATCAAAGGATTATGACTTGATGGCTGAAACATGAGACCTTGATTCTGACAATTCTGTGACTAGAGTCTGAGATCAGGTGTAGTCTGGCTCTCACTCTTAAAGGCTGTAGGGAAGGATCCTTCCGGCCCCTTCCAGCTTTGGATAGAGGCCCACAATTCTTGTTCCGCCATTGTAATCTCTGCCTCTTCCATCTTTTCCCTGGTTAAGTCTGTGTCTAAATCTCCCCTTTAAGAGCAAGGATGGTAAAGGCTTAGGGGCTTGATTATAACTGAACCTCTTTTGAGTCCTTGGGGTTAAGACTCAAGGATGTCATTTGGGAGGACACAAACCACCCGCAATAGCTTCCATTTACCTGGCCCTCAGAATTCAGAGTGGGTTGGATGGAGGCCATGTCTCTTGAATATATGGAGACAAGGCACACATGCAGTGATGGGTAAAGACATTCTTATCTTAAGCTTGTGTGAGAAGAAGCTTGTCCTCCTTACTCAGCACTTCCCTGTCCTGGTCTCGTTTCGTTGTGCTTTCTGGAGTGAGCAGCATGTCTTACAGAGTGGTGCTCCCTACCTGCTGATGTTTGGCTGATGTTTGGCTGGTGTTGAGCAGACTCCGAGGAAGGCTGCATCAGTGTTCTCTTGCCTCCTCTGTGGCAAATGCTTTGTCTGTCAGTTAGATCCTCAACTCATTCAGTGGACTTGTGAGTCTAAGCTTATCTTTAAAAGGCATTTATATGATTAACATGGTAAATTTTGTGACAGGTTTTGCGTTTTATCTTCAACATCTGCTTCCTGGCTGGAGCATTTTGTATGTGTGCCGGGTTTGTAATGGAGGTATGTAATAGGATTTAGTCGAGCAGGTTTTTAGACCATCTCATTAAATGGATTGCTAACTTCTTACTAATGATGTGTAGTTAAATGCAGTCCTTTTGGCTTTGATTTACTAGGAGAAAGGAGAGGCTTAGTGTTGGCTTAGGGTTGAAGTCAGGCAGCTGCAGGATCGAGGGTTTTTGCCTTTTTGAGAAGTTTTTTTCAGCTGTTCACCGTCACACCCATGAGTTAGGGATTATCTTTTTTTTAAACTTTATTTATTTATTTATTATTTATTTGCCTTGGTGTTTTGTCTGGAACTGGAACTACAGACAGTTGTTAGCTGCCATGTGGGTGCTGGGAATCGAACCCGGGTCCTCTGGAAGAGCAGATGGTGTTCTTAACTGCTGAGCCATCTCTCCAGCCCCGGGATTTTCTTTTTTTTTGTGTGTGACCTGGAAAATAACTTTGTTCTAGGGAGTTGGTCAGTCCTCTCAGAATTTCTGAAATTGCTTCTTGGTGCCAGCAGCCTTGGTGAACTTGAGCACATTAAAGCACACTGTCTTGCTCAGGGGCCTACACTCTCCCACGGTGACAATGTCTCCGATCTGTACATCCCTGAAACACAGGGACAGGTGCACAGACATGTTCTTGTGGCGCTTCTCAAAGCAATTGTACTTCCGGATGTAATGGAGATAGTCGCGTTGAATGACAATGGTCCTCTGCATCTTCATCTTGGTAACAATACCAGACGACCTCGGACAGACGTAGACCTTACCAGTGAAGGGGCGTTTCTTGTCTATGTAGGTGCCCTCCATGGCCTCCTTAGGTGTCTTGAATCCTAAACTGACGTTTTTGTAGTACCGAGGGAGTTTTTCTTTGCCGGTTTCTCCAAGCAGAACACGCTTCTTATTTTGAAAGATAGTGGGCTGCTTTTGGTAAGCTCATTCGGTCTGAATGTCTGCCATCTTCCTGGCAGCCTGAGAAAAAGCGAGTCAGGGATTTTCTTAACCAAGATGGCTGCCTGCTTAACAGGCCTGGTTCTGAACTGGGAACAAACAGAACTGTGTTTTCCTGGGAGACCACATAGGAGTGTCCCAAAGGAAATTGCCCCACAGGGGGACCTCACAGATAGAGAGAGCAAGTAAGCTTTCTTTTTTCCTCTTTTCTTTTCTTTCTTTCTTTCTTTCTTTCTTTCTTTCTTTCTCTCTCTCCCTCTTTTTCTTTCTTTCTGGATTTTTGTGATGATATAGTGCATATTAAATAAATTAGCCTGGATTATCAGAGGATAGAGCCATCTCTCCAGCCCTTGCTTTTGAGGCAAGTTTTATATGTTACCACAGTTTGTGTTGATTCCTCCCTGGGGCATAGGAATAGCACATGTGAAGCTGCTTTGGGACTTCTCTGCTTTGATTTGTTTGTTTAGTTTACTTTTGTTCTTTCTCAGGCTTCAAGAGCAGTTCCAGAAAAATCCGGACAGTTACAATGGTGCCGTCCGAGAGAACTACACCTGGTCACAAGACTACACTGACCTGGAGGTCAGGGTGCCAGTGCCCAAGCATGTGGTGAAGGGGAAGCAGGTAACAAGTTGGGCCAGGGAGGGAGCTGGCCTGATTGCAAGACAGTTAGGATTGGTTTTGGGGTATGAGACCTTGTTCCCCAGGTGGTGGTTGCCTCTGCTGTCCTGCCTATGAGCATTTTCATATGGTCTTCAAGTTTCTCTTGGGACAGTGAGCCTTATTCATACTCTGAGTGATGTCTTAGCCTCTTAATAATGACACAGGCATTCTCAGAGTCTCCTTGGTAGACCGCTAGCCTCTTGGTTTTCAAGAGCAGGTCCAAACATTCCCTTGATAAAGTCTGCCTTCTGCCTCTCTAAGAAAACTTGTTAGCTTGACTTCACAGTGTGGGCTAAGGTGTCTTTGCTATAGTGACTGCCTTCTCTGTTTACTGCCCTGCTCATACACATATAAATCTAGGCTACAGTGACTAAATGATTGTCTTGGCTTGTGTTCTGTGACTCTTTCATGGGGGAGGAACTATGTCAGGAATGTATAGCTGTGACATTATCAACCTAGATGGATTTCTAAAAGTTATTTTTAGCATGTAATTTTTTAGAGGGAGAGAGTGTTTATTTAGGAAACCATGCCAGAAATAACATTATTGTAGATTGTTATAAATAATCAGAATTCATTGAAAATAATCTTACGTTCATCAGGTGATAATGCACACACCTTTAATCCCAGTACTTGGTGGGCAGAGGCAGGTGGATCTCTGTGAGTTTGAGACCACTACAAAGTGAGTTTTAGCCAGGACTACACAGAGAAACCCTGTCTGGGGTTTTTTTTTTTTAAAAAAAAAAAAAGCTTAGGTAACAGATCCAAATAGAATATTACAGAATTTAAATTAACATTGTAATAAAGTTTGTCACATGTCAGAAACTTTTATTTTAATTTTCAAGAGAACCTTAAGAATAAAAAGCAATTCTGTGCTTTATAGATGAGAAATCAAGGCTGAGAGAAATTACCAAATGTTGGCTCCCTTATTATGCCCACAGGGGCTTCTAGATACCTATATGAGTGGATGAATTGCTGAATAAATAAAAGACAAAATTATGCTTTGGTTCAAAGTATGTCTCTGAGCTTAGCTTTTTCTGAGTCTTACCTTTTACTTTATAAATTCCTGACTTCATGGAAGGTGGGGTTGTCTAGAAACATGGTAGTCAAGTTATATATGATTTCCAGGGGACAGTGGGAACAGCCTGGCTGGTATCCTACACGCCACATACTAACATACCACCAGGTTTAGTTCACCTTGTCTATTTTCTGATGGTTTGGAGCAGATACAAACTACCTTTCCCAAGTTGCTTGCCTAACATGTTCTTCAGGTGTTAGTGGGTCGGGCGTTGACTTCAATCTCTTTTTGTGGTAGGAATGTCAATAAATTAGAAACCTAAGGGCTGGGGAGAAACACCCCAGTTGATAAAGTGCTTGCTGAGTTTGGATCCCCAGCACACAGCACACACATAAGAAAATATAAGCTATGTTGTGCCCATAATATGGCAGAAACAGAAGGATCTTGAGGATTTACCAGTTAACCAGCATTGCTGAATCAACAAGAGCCAGGTTTGGTAAGAGATCTATCATAAAAATAAGGTGGTAAGCAAAATAGAGGAAGATACCCAACATCAACATCTGGAATGCACACACACACATCCACATGCATATATACATGAATATACACACACAATCACATACATATACATAAATGTTTACTTTTGTGCACAAAATAAACAATAAATTCTTTAAAATTTCTAATTAATTTCAAATTATGTGTATCTTTGTGTATTTGTGTGTGGGTATGTACATGTCAGTACAGGAGCTCACAGAGGCTAGAAGGAAGGTATTAGATCCCTTAGAGCTGGAGTTACAGACAGATGTAAGCTACCCAACATGGGTGTTGAGAATTGAACTCAGATCCTTTGGGCAAGAACCTAACCTGCAGGTGTCTCTGAAAGAGTTCCTAGTGAGCCCAGTTTAAAATTAGTTTCAATTTTTTTTGTGGCTCAAATGACCTGATATGTTGGCAATCCAAATAGCTCCTCCCTAGGTTTCAGGACATGCTGGCTCCTTTGTGGCAGTTGGAGCCATGCCCTGTACCATAGGCACCATGCTCTGGAACTTCTTTCATGTTATGTAATTCAGATTCTCGTCTCTCTCTAGTGTATTTTCTCCGATCTCCATGGTGGTGCAACCCTGCTTTTACTAACTAACCCTGGATCTGGCTCATTCTTCTGTGGATATTGTCTGAGCACATGGCCCAAGTAGTGTTACCAAAATTTAATTTTATTAAATATATATCACCACCTATCCCTTTTTGTGTCAAAAATAATTAATATAAGAAAAAGTATATACAATAGGTATAATAACCATATACAATATATACAAACAATTATATCAGTAATGTCCAGTCCAAGAACAACTGACAAATTCAAAGAAAATATTCTATTGTTTATCCTGTTTTGGTGAGTCCAAAGGATTGTATCTAATTCACTTTTTATCTAACTTGTATTACTAACTGAAAACTATCTTTTGATGTCTCTCAAACTTATGCACTTTAACCTCTTAGTGAGTTTCTTTTCTAAAACTGTCACTAGAAAACTATAACTATCTCATCTTCAACTCCCTTAGATACCCAAGAAAGAAATAATATTAAGTAAACAGCACAAGCAAGCAAGCAACTTGCAAAAAATGTAAGAAATGAAACAGCTGGCTGCCTGGACAGTCACTCATGGTTCCTCTGCTGTGTGGAAACATCATTCTTTGGCCTACAGGCCTAGCATATTTGACAGGCTCTCTGTGAAACAGGATTATTCTTAAAGATCTTCCTACCTTGTTATGGCAAGGTTTGCCAGTTCTTTCTTGTGTGCCCTGTTTGTCCATTTTGGACATCATACTGTCAATAGTCAAGGCAAGGGCACTTTCTTGCCCAGTGGCTTTTGCCACAAAGAAGGTCAAACTCTATATGGAGTTTCTTTGGTGCCTATCATCTTCTCTGAAGTAGACTGGTGCTGCCAGGGGTGGACATCTATCTCTATGTCATAAAAATGATAAGAACCTATGTTATTAAAATATCTTAAATGGCCATATTCTGTAGATCTCTGAAGTGCTTGAAGAAGACCTGTCCATCTAAAATATATCTCTGTTTGACATTGAAAACATACCTAATTATGACTATAAGTTTGATTGTAATATCTAACTACTAACTTGCTTTTCTTTATATCTTAATTAGTTGTTAATAATAACTTTCAAGGACTAACAATTTGTATTACATTGTTAGATGAACTGTATAGGTATAATACCTTGAACAAGCATAGAAACATGTACAGTAACAAGATTAATTTCAACTTTTTATCAATATATGCAATTTGTATATAATATACAAAAAAATCTAATCCAATGTAAAACATTTAATACTAGTAATTGCTTTTTAAAAGTAGATTCAATAATCTACTCTTCTATCCTATCATGTCTGTATTTTTTCTCTGGCATCGAACATTTTTCTTTTTTGTTACATAGGCAGTAATGTTTAGCAAACTGGTGGTTCCTGTATGTCCAGCACAGGTGAAGTGCACTTCAGTAACCTGGTCCTTTGGCCCACAATGTGCTCATGGGAGCCCAGCCAAGAGACAAAGCTTTCTTCCTTCAGGGGCTTGGTGTGATCTATGAAAGCACTGGGATGATGTGGGAGCTTCCCAGATCTGCTGTTAACTTTAATAGAACCGTTTTGTGACACATACTGATGCTGGTTGCATTAGTGCTCTCTACCTGTGAAAATCCTTAGCTCCCACATGGTAGGAAATTTTCTTTTCTCACTAATAATATTTTTTATGCTATGCTTATAATATAACAGGCTTTTTTTTTTTTTTTTTTTTTTAAAACAAATCCATGGTCTGCTTAATGTAAGACCTGAAACTATGAAACTGTTAGAGGAAAAAGTAAAGAAAGCACTTCAAGAAATAGGTGCAGGCAAGAGTTTTCTGAGTGGGGCTCCCTTCACTTGGTACTAAGAGCAGCACTGACAAATAGGATCTTACGTAATGAAGAGCCTTCTTTCTCTACAGCAGGAAGCAGCTGATTGAGCAAAGAGACAGCTGACAGAATGGGAGGCACCTGCCAGCTGTGCATAGACAGAAGACTAATATCTGGAATATACAGTTAAAAAACCCAACAAACTAAACAACAAGAAATGAAACAGTTCACTCTGTAAGTGGACAAACGAAACAGACCGAGTCACTAACACTCACTGAGATTGGGGTTAAACATCGAGCACTAATAAACATAGTGAAAAAAAACTGTTCTTCAGTAGCCATCATACAAATGCAAATCAAAACTGCATGATGGTGGCTATGCCTTTAACCCCAGAACTCTAAGAGGCAGAGGCAGGTGAATCTCTGATCTCCAAACCAACCACAACTCAGTGAAGCCTTGTCTAAAGAAAACAAAAGCAAGCCTCAGTGTCATCGCAGCCAGGAATGTCAGGGATTAAGGAATAAACAACAAGTGCTGGGGAGGATGTGGAAGCAAAAGGGCCACTCTTACACACTGCTGGTGGGAACCCAGACAAGCCAGCACTGGAGAAGTCAGTATGCAGGGCTCTCAAACAAACAAGCAAACCAAAAACCAACTGGGAAATGGGTCTTACATATGACCCAACTGTAGCAGTCTGGGTTGCTTCCCTGAGGCCCCTGAGTGTTCAGTGTATCAGGGAATCCTGCTCAGCAAGCAGTGTGTATGCAGCACTGTCACATGTGTGCACCACTAAGGAGTGGACCCATATAGGCTGTTCAGCAACAGAAAGTGAAGAAAGGTATGTGATGGAGAGTCACACCAATGTCTACCGCTATGAAGAAATGATAGAGTCACACCAGCGTCTACCGCTATGAAGAAGTGATAGAGTCATACCAGCGTATATGGCTCCGAAGAAGTTATGTTGTTGGCAGGAAAGTTGCTGCAACTGGAGCTGCATCAACTCAAGGAAAACCAATCTCAGAAAGGCGAATGTATGCTTTCTCTTTTGTAGTTCCTGTATTTTACATACAAACATAAAATATATATGTATACACATACATAACATGAGAGTAAAAGTGAAACCATCTAGTGGAACAAAGACTAACTGGAGGAGGGGACGGGACATAAAAGAAGATGCTTAATGTGCAGTATACGTTTACTTGAAACTTTAAAAATGTTTTGGTCTATCAGTTTCTTAGTGATTGTTAAGAGTTTTGTCAGTCTTCTCTTAAAACTTTGAAATAAGTTTCTGTTGAGTCTCTTGGGTTCTACTGGCCTAAGGGCTTTTTCTCAGAGTCACACTTCCTTCTTGCCTGGCTCCCTTCTTCTATTTGTCCCTTAAATGTACCTGTCACAGCTGCCTGTCAGCAGTATTTTATTTTTGGTTTGTCTCTGGCATCCATCAGATGTAATCGTGATGGTAGCTGTGACTGCAGTATCTTTGGTAGGTGGAGCGGGGTTGGTTCTGGTGGTTCTGGTTGGTGATGAAGAGGCCCTGTGTAGGTGGCTGTTTGTTTTGGTGCTCTGTGGGTGTGAGACTTCAGATCAAATAGGGGGACATTGAAGCAGAGCATCGACCCCCTGTTCTCCAGTGTAGCTCAGTGCTTTTGCTCATGCCTCCTAAGCTACACTCATCTTTGTGCGAAGACAGCAGACTGGTCTTTCAAGGATGGTTGAGAGTGAATGAACCTGTGTATCTAGTGGGTTATGTTCTTCAGAGGAAGAATAGAAAGTTGCTTATTTTGCATACAGGATTTTAAACAATGGTTCTTCTGGTGAATCTGAAAGATTGCTCACGTGAAGTTTTTCATCTGCCTCAGTAGAACATGATTTGGTCTTTTCTTGTCATATTCTTTGCTTAACCTGTTCTCTGCTGCATGGTTGCTCACTTCAGGTCAATGTGCTGTATTTCACTGGATCATAGCTTTTCAGTGCCCTTGAGAATTAGGCTGTGAAGTTTTTAGTTTGTTTTTGTTTTTCACATGAGAAAACTCTTCCTCCATTCAGTGCATCACAAAAGTCACTTGTCCTGCTGCATCCGTCAGTCTGTGGAGAAACGCGAAACCATTCACATTTCCTCTAGCTGAAGGTCCTTCTAGCAAGTATTTACTTTCTGCTTTTAACTTTTCCCAGTGGCTTTGACTGTTGCCTTGTCAGCAGCAGGGAGTGATTTTGGTACTGCCCTATGCCTGGATCAGTGGCTGATAGGATTCAGTCATGCACCACTCACTGGTGTGTACATAGCCTTGACAAATGAAGTAATGTCCTACTCAAGGGGCTGCCATGTTTAGGTTGTGTTTGGAGCAAAAGTATAACCTCCACGTTGACATTTTCATAGCAGAACAGAATGGTCAGATGGATTTGTCTATCATTAATGGGACTTTAAATTCCAACTTTTCTTCTTCAAAGTATTCCCCTACTTGTGGGATGAAACACTAGTGGAATGATTCCATGAACAGTATGGCTGTCTCCCACGCTTTCTGATTAGGCTACCAAAACACTGGCAGGTAATTTTGATGTTTGTCTTTGAGATCTCATGCAGTCTCTTCTCTGTAGTCTGTGCCTGACTTTTTTGTGTAACCTGTGGATTTCACTGCCACATACTATCCTTGCAAATCTGTTATTTAGAGTACCACACACTGAAGCCTTTTCCACGTGACCATCACTGTTATAGGTTCAGATGACAGCAAAACTAGCATCCGATTGTACATACAAGTGACACTAAGCAGACTGAGTGAATGTGATCACACACATGTGGAGGTATGGGTGAGGGAAATTATATTGTAACTATAAAAATCAAAATTTAGTGTTTAATAAATACATATTTTAAAAACTAGCATCAATTTATTTTTCTTCAAAAATTTATGGTTAACTGTATATTTTAGCAGCCTCATTATGTAGTTTTATTTTTTTATTAAGAACTGTTTGTTTTGAGACAAGGTCTCTTCTTAGCCTTGCTGTCCTAGAACTCCCTAGGTAGACCAGATGGTCTTGAACTCACAGAGATCCACCTGCCTTTACTTTCGTAGTACTGGGATTAAAGGTTGTGCACATATTCAGACCATAGATTACATTTTTGTGTTGCTTTTTTGTCAGTTACACTTTTTTTTTTTATAACCCTTTGTGATACATTTTGAGTCAAGTTTTTGAAAAGATTTTTTTTTAAATTTGGGTTCATTGGTAAAGAATACATAGTGTTATTCCAGTTTAATTCTCAGCACCCAGATGGGAGCTCATAACCAGCTGTAATTCCAGCTCCATGGCATCCAGGACCACTCTGACTTACCCACAGATACATAATTTAAACTTTTAAAAAATATTTATGAATTATTATTTAGTATTTATCTAAATAAGTAAATAAATGAAATAATAATTATTTATTTAGTGTGTGCATGTATGTACACATATATGTGGGTGGCCTAGAGTTGGGGTTTCAGACCAAAGTATGATATTACCAAAGTTCAACTTGGTAAGACCAAGGAATTTATTAGAGAGTTTCTTATAGAGCACAGGCAAGGGGTTACTTACAGGATCATGGATGTCCCCCCTAGTCAACTGTGCTACACCCCATCATGGATGGAGACCTTATGGAAGCTGCATCCTAGACGCCCACTTTTAGTCAGCCTTCATTTCTGTGCATAGTCTAGCATCTTATGAGATCACTTGGAGCTGGGGAAGGGAGCAATTGCTGGAATCCTAGAAAATGTCAACAGCTCCATTACCATTACTATATATCTAGCCTTCACTATACTGTTCTGCTCTAGGTGGCTGGCCAATGGGCAAGGTCTGAGAAGGGCATCTGGAGATTCCTGACTTGAAGTGCTAGTACCTGAACTCTGGTCCTCTGAAAAAGCAGCTAATGCTCTTGACTTCTGAATCTGGTCCTCATGCCAGTACCACATTGTTTTGATTCCTATGGTAGGCTGTGAAATTTTTATCCTGTTCTCTTTTCTCCTAGTGTTCCTTCATTACTACTTTCTTTTGTTTTAATGAAGGGTTTCTAGAGTTGTATTAGATTTCTGAGGCAGTGTGAAGAAACAGAAGTCTGACTTTAGACAAGACTATGTTTATTAGCTCACACAATGAGGGCCAGCTCTTCTTCCTTAGGAAACTGAGGGATGTGCCAGGCTGGCTTCATTTTTTAGAGGGTTAGGATGAGGGGCTTGGGAATTGAAATTGTTTACTTAAGGTAAGATATGCTGTGCCAACATTTCTGTGTAAATTCAGGAGGCTGAGCAAGGTCATCTGTAATCTCTTAGGACTTCTGTTTTACAAGAATACTCTTAGCAGTGTTTGTAGCTGTTTTTTTAAAAAATATTTTCTTAGTGTTTGCCCTGGAACTGTAATTACACTGGACTTTCTGGCAGTCTTTTACCTTTTAACAGTATACTAAAGAATATTCATATGTAGCAAACTAGCTCCTTCCTCTGCTACTTTGAGCTGTTATTTCTGTTTTAAGCAGTTGTAACTTTTTTTATTTTTTCCAGACAGGGTTTCTCTGTAGTCTGGGTGTCGTATAGCTCACTCTGTAGACTAGGCTGACCTTAGAACTCACAGAGGTCTAGCTGCCCCTGCCTCCTGAGTGCTGGGTTAGGGGAGTGTACCAGCACCGCCCAACAGTACTTGTAAACTCTTTCTCTCCTGTTTTGTTTAAAGGAACATGCCTATTTTCCTGTTGAGCTTTTTCTGTTGCTTCAATCTCCTACTCGTTTGTCCTTTTTTCTCTCCAGGATTCCTTTTGGTTCTGAGTGTAGGACTTTGCAGGTCAGTAGTCTCTAGTGATTCTCTTGAGTCTAGGTGTGTCTTTCGTAGATTTCTACTTAGAATTCCCTGGCTTCTGGCCTGTGTAGACTTGTCAGATTTAGAAAATCTTATTCCATTGTTGTTTCATGTAGTTTCTGGTATTTCCTTTTTATCTGTGCATCCAATTTTGAAAATGTTGCTGTGTTTAATGGTGTCTTGTGGGCTCTGAGGCCCTCTTTGCTTGCCTTCTGTTTCTAAATGCTGAGAGCTATTTTTGAAAACAATGAATTTAAAAATTTTTGAGACAAAAGGTTTTTCTATGTAGCCCTGACTGTCCTTGAACTTGGATTTGTAGACCAGGCTAGTCTTGGTTTTTTGTTTTTTCTTTCTTTTTAAAGATTTATTTATTTATTATGTATATAGTATACAGAAGTGGTACCAGATGTCATTACAGATGGTGTGAGCCACCATGTGGTTGCTGGGAATTGAACTCAGGACCTCTGGAACCTCTTAACCTCTGAGCCATCTCTCCTGCCACACCCCGCCCCTCCAGGCTAGCCTTGAACTCACATAGAACTACGCTTCTGCTTTCTGAGTGGTGAGATTAAAGGTGTGCACCACCATCACCATCACCACCACAGAATGCCTGGTTTAAAAATTATTTGTAATTAGTATATCTGCATGTGGGTATGTGCATTTGATTGCAAGTGCCTAGAGAGGCCCAGGCACCAGAGCTAGAGCCAGAGTTACCTTGTGGGCAGCAGGCCTTGAACTCAGATCCTGGAAGAGCAGCACACCACTCTCAAGTGCTGAGCTGTCTGTTCCCTTTTCCAGGTACTTTTAAATGTCAAAGCTCACATTTGGTTTAAAGATTACTAATTTCCATATTTTATTGATTTGTTTCCACTTAGAAGATTTTGTCCTGATAGTGTCCTTTAGTGCTTCACAGGTGCTTTTTTTTAGCTTTTGAGTATGTTTTAAAATAGCTGATTTGTAGACTTGTATTTTATTTATTTATTTTCACAAGCCCTTGCCTGCACTTTGATAGGGACAGATGATGTTCATTGCTTTCTTTCTCCTACATAGGGGCCTCACTTGCTGGTTTGTCTTGTTTTTTAATACATTTTGTGGGAGCTGGAAAGATGGCTCAGTGGTGGAGCGTGCCTGTTCTCAGGAGGACTTGGGCTCACTCCCAGCACCCACATGGTGATTCACAGCTATCCACAACTCCAGTTCCAGAATGCATGATACTCAGATGTTCGCGCAAGCAAAAACTCTCATATACATAAAATAAATATTTTAAAAATTTAAGAAAAAACCCAAATTTTTAAATCTTAGTATTGGTGGTGGTAGCGCACACCTTTAATTCCAGTGCTCAGGAGGCAGATACAGGCGGATCTCTGAATTTGAAGCCAATCTGGACTACAGAGCAAATTCCAAGTCAGTTAGGGTTACACAGAGAAACCCTGTCTTGTGGGGGAGGCGAGGAGAAAAGTAACACATCATGGCTGCACTGCAAAGTGAGGTTTCTCCCCCTCGGATTTCTGTTGGTGCTTGGTATAGTTGCTGGACGGCTTCCTGAGCTACTTCTGTGAGTTCTGTATTCTTTGTATGCAGAGCTAGTGAGCTCTGTCTACTTGGAACTTTGGTGGTCCTTAAATGCCCAGAACTGTTGACTCTCTTGGCTTGGCATCACTGTTTCCGAGTCAGAATAGTATAGAGATGAGCCAAAGGTCATTTCAATATTTCCTGAGCCTCATATGTTTCTTTTGGACATTTCATTCCCTAGCTTTTTGTTGTTGTTGTTGTTTGTTTTGTAGTTTCTTCAGTTGTCTTCCATTGCCTGTAATTATTTTGAACAAACAGTCCTCCGGCCAGGTGTGAAGACAAGCTCATGGATATACACCCTTCCTGAACCGTGAATGGGTTAGATAATGGAAGTTCATTGATAATGGAGCTCTGAAGAGTTCCGTTTGCTGGCTTCCTGGGATGTGACTGGAAATTGGAGCTGCCCGGGGAAGGAGTGGGATGAGGCTAGTTAGGACAGAGCAGGATGTCACAGCTTGCTGGTTTTCTTCTGTAGCTATCCCGGCCAGTTCCCAAAGTGCGTAGAAGTTGATGCTGACAGATTTTGCCAGAAAGCTTTCTCCAATCCCCTTCCCTTCGTATTTACTGGCATCCCTTTTAACTAGGAATTTCTCTTATGTTGTCTTTTAGTGGTTCCTTGCTGCCTTTCTTTTTGTATTGTCAAAAACAATGTCCTTTCCTCATGACCTTCTTCTAGTCACTGAGATTCACTCATGCTGTGTGTGGTTCAGAAGTCACCTTTCTTTTTGCTCATCTGTGGCTCCAGCATGACTGCCTGCTTCCAGTTATACCTCATACTCTGAGATTAAGTACTGCTGTGTTTTGGATCCTAGTTGAATATTACCTCTTAGTTTCTCATCTCGCCCACCCCGCAAGTGATATGCGGGAGAGAGATCTTGTTTGTCTTAAAATGCGTTTATTTTATTTCACCTCTCACTTATTTCATTTTGGATGTGTGCCAGACATTCTTCCTTTTTTCTTCTTTTTGAATTTTGAGTTATTTTTGTTTATTCATTTCTTTATGTATTTCTTTATTTGTGTGTACACATATATGCCATGGCATGTGAAGGTCAGAGGACAACTTTAGGAATTGGTTCTCTCCTTTCTTCCACCTGCGGTGTTTCTGGGATAGATAGAGCTCTGATCCACTGAGCATCTCAGTGACCCTCTCCTTCTTCCTTGTAACCCAGGGTTACTGACTGCTCCGGGATGGCTCATATACTTGGGTTCTTTGTGAGTAAACTTTATCATGCTATCTTGGGAACTGTGTTAACAAAGTCCGAGAGTTTAAGTCATCCTGTGTTCATTCTACTCAGCTCTTGGGATCTTTTCAACATGAAAAGCATATATATATATATATATATATATATATATATATATATATGTTTTTACACTCCTAGAAAATTAGCTAATAAGGATTCTAGCAAGAAATTTTGCAATATCACATTTTAGTAAATTAATCTCTTTATCTGATTTCTTTGACTTGAATATTCTAGCTTTTCTATTGAAGCTTATTTTTTTTTACAATTATGTTTTTAGTTATTCTTTATTTTTGGTCCAATACTTTTTCATATTATTTTAGATTCTGAAGAGTTACAAAATAGAAATATTTAAATATACTTTTCCTGATTAAGTCTATCATCTTTGGTTTTTGCTTTTTAGCTTTTTTATTCACGATGCCACCTTTTCTCATAGGAGAGAATTCTCGCTTCCTACTAAGTTTATTTTTCTTGATATTTAGTATTTTTGCACATTGTCTTGAGTATGGGGCTTTATTGGTATTTTTCTCTGTTGCATTTCAAAGCTCTCTTTTCATACCATCTATTAGCTGAGAGAACTGCCAAGTTTGCCTGATAGGGTATGAAGCCTTGATGGCTTCACTTTGTGTTTGAGGAGCTAGTACTTTGCCTAGAGCATGGTCATCACAGCAGTTGCTCAGGACACAGGTCAGCCGGCCCTCAGGACTGACCGACACCTAAGCTCTTCTCACACGGGCCTCTGCTTTTGTGCCTGCCTTCTCCTAGCCAGAGTCTCCAGCTGCTGCCAGATGTGTCCCCAGCTCTGCTCTCTGTGCTTCGTGTCATTCTTTATGCTATCTTCACAGATGCGCTCACACATCATCAGTTCTTCACTACTTTTCTTTGTGACTGTCATTTTGGGGGGGCCTCAAAAGATGAGACAGATGTTCCTAAAGTGGTGTTTCCTGCTGGTACTCATGGAAGTATGTCCTGTCTGCTTATCACCTTTGAGGATTTAGTTCATTACTCTGGTTAGGTCCTGTGAGAATCATGCCCAGTGTTGGAAATGAGCATGTTGTATAAGACTTCTGGAGATTGTTAAAGTAATCTTGTTCTTGGGAGGTACCAGACCTGAGTCTGGTGTTCTTTGTAAGTAGAAATTCAGGGTTAGGTTAATTTGGCAAACATTGGTCATATAGTCAGGAATGAGCTGAACCGTGCCACATTTGCTTGTTTTCTTTGGCTGTTAGAAGGTGGACAGTGGACTCAGTCTGTAATTTCAGGATTATCCAGGTAAAGACATAACAGTAGACAGAGGAGAAGTCCATGAGAAGATGCCTTCTAGAGTCTGCACTTGAACCTGGCAGTGTGGCTGACGACTACAGGCAGTCCTTCTATTAGCATCCCCCCATACACACAACATTCTCACTGAGAGTGTCAGCTGGGCTCACTGTCATGTATGCCCCCCTTCATCTTTTTTTTAAAGAAGAATTTCTTCCAAACTCCTTTTTTTCCTACTTCATTTCATTACTTATTTTTTATGTGTATGGGTGTTTACTTGCATGCATGCTTGTACCACGTGTATGCCTGGTGCCCATGGAGGCCAAAATGGGGTGTTAGACCCTTGGGTGGGACTGAAGTTGCAGGCGGTTAGAAGTTGCCATGTTTGTAGATGCTGAGAATCAAATCTGGGTTCTTTGGATAAGCAACCACTTAATCACTGAGTCATCTTTCCAGTGGTCCCTCTTTTTGTTGGTGATGGATATTTAAAAATGCATTTGGCTAGGGAGATAGGTTAGTTAGTAAAATGCTTGCCATGTGAGCCTGAGAACCTGAGTTTGATTCTTAGAACCCTTATTTATTTATTTTTTTTTAAAAAAAGGAGCAAAACCAGGTATGCTCGGCAGCACTTATAATCCCAGAGTTAGAGAGGCAGAGACTGGCAGTTTCCTGAGGCTTGCTAGTCAGCCAGCCTCACCCAGTCATCAAACTCCAGGCCAGTGAAAAACCCTGGCTCAAAAACATTCAAAGTTGTCCTCTGGCTTTCTCATGCATGCAAACACACATGTGCACACAGCTTACACGTAACTATTTGCACGTGTGCCCCTCAACACATATACAACAAATCACACAGGTTTTACTATTGTAATTCATCAGCAGCAGATAGTACTTGACTTGGAAAAATTAAGAGTTTAAGTACTTAATGAGCATCTACCAGATAGTTTCTAAACTTTAATTTCATACACTTATTAGAAAAATAATCTTAATATACTTTTCCCAGTGTCTTTTTAGTATATATTATGCAAATACAGATTGAACATCTATAGTGCAAAATTTTCAGATTAAGGAAGTACAACTAGATAACATGTGTGCAAATATTCCAAGAAAGAATGTGAGTGCGGGGCTGGGAATTGCCCAGTGTTTTAAGAATGCTTACTGCTCTTGTAAAGGACCTGGGCTCATTTCCTTGCAATCACATCAGGTGGCTCGCAACCACTTGTAACTCCACTTCCAGGGCTCCAGTTCCTTTTGGCATCCATATGCAGCTATGCACATACACATACAATACTAAGCCTTTTAAAAATAAGTAAAACAAGTACAAGTTATATGTGTATATTTCTCTTCTATCTATTGAACTTATACCTGTCTGGGATCATGCACTCTGCTTTGGATCTGCTGGCTGATTATATGGTATGAAGTGGAGAACCTTTACTCAGCAGTTCCCAGCTCTTTGTGGAGATGGGTCAGGAAGAGGTTACCCATGACAACCAAGTAGACACAGTTTCTTCTCAGTGCAGGCTCAGGGGGAGAAAAGTGACTGAAGCACAGCTTCATAAGGAATCAAGAGAGAAGGTTGAGCTTAGTGGCACATGCCTTCAATCCCAGCACTCAGGGGACAGAGTCAGGTGGATCTCTGTGAGTTTGAGGCTAGCCCAATTAACATAGTGAGTTCCAGGCTAGCTTGGGCTACAAAGTGAGAACTTGTTTCAAACCAACTGACAAAAACAAAACTGAAGGAACTAGTTTTATTCTCCCAGGTGAAGACCAAGCTATGGTCACATCCTTTATTGCAGCTCAGAAAAAAGAGGCCACACATGTCTTTTGCCAGAAAGTTTTAGACTAGCAGCTCAGTGATTCTAGGCTCAGTGGCCCAGAGCCTTAAGAGGTCAGAGAGCTGGCTCTTGCCACTGGCTGTCCACATGGCCATTTGAGGAGAAAACGGAGAGTGGACCCCATGGACAGAAAGCTCACAATAAGAGCAACACTGAGGGTTCCTTCTGGAACCTCAAGCAGAGGCTTCTGCAGTCTCTTAAGTCACAGGGCAGGTGGAAGGAAGCATCCCTCTTTCTGCTGGCCTTCCAGTCTGATAACCAGTCTCTGTAACTGCAGAATGTGAGAAGATTTGGGTAGAAAGTCAACAGTTTCCGTCACAATATTTGACATCTTTACTGAAGTTGATTTTTTTTTTTTTTTTTGGTGCATTTGCCTGAAAGCAAATGATGAAGCAGGTTGCTTGAAGTGCAGACTAGGCTGGGATGGCTTTCTTCACAGAGATGCTTGGTGAACCTAAGTGTCACTGTGTGTGCACAGCTCGAATGTAGGAGCTACTATCTTCATAAGCAAGATGATTTTTCTCCTGGTGTGTTCGCAGGTCTCTGTGGCCCTTAGCAGTGTCTCCATCCGGGTGGCCATGCTGGAAGAAAATGGAGAACGTGTCCTCATGGAAGGGAAGCTCACCCACAAGATCAACACAGAGAGTTCTCTCTGGAGCCTCGAGCCGGGCAAGTGTGTTTTGGTAAGTGTGGCCACCTGTGTGCAGAGCTGCCTGGTGGTTTCAGCCCCTTTGGCCAGGTTTTTCCAGTGAGCAGCGAGACCTTTAACTACAGTTGTTGGAACAAACTTAATCCTGTGCTTATTTAGCACCCACCCACTTCTGCTCAGAATCTGTCTCCATGAGCCTTCTCCTTTGTATCCTTTACCCATCAGGATCCTGGTCATTTCTGAGAACCTGCTTTCCTGTATATAAAGGTGAACACAGGTACAATAAAACGAAAACGGAGGTGGCATTTTTTCTAGGTGCCAATCTGGGTTTAATAAGTTCACCAAGAAGATCTCACCTAGCATCTGGCAAGGCACAAAGTAAAGTTCAAGAATATGACAGTGAGGTGGGAGTCTGAATGAGGAGCTCCCTGGTTACCAGTCAGCAGACCATCACAGTTTATTGGGCTGTGTGCTTGACCAGATGTCTGCAGCTCAGCCTTGTCTCCTGGATAGCTCTGACCCTTGGGAGTGGTGACTGCTGTAAGCTGGTACTGAGAGGAGAACTGAGACGCAGCATACCTTGGACTAACTTGTTTCCTTGTTCTTCCTACAGAGGGAACAGGTTAGGTAAGAAAGATAGAGATGAAAAGAAAGCAACAAGTCTTCATCTATGTAATGTATAAAATAAAGTATCTAGAATCTGTAAGAAGTGTTCAGTGATAGCTGGCCTCTCTGGAGTATCCTGGTTGGTACTGGTGGGTAAAGAAGAAACCTCTCAAGCCCACAGTGGCTCTGTCTTGGTGCATTTATGTTTGCGGGGGCGGGGGAGGCATGGGCTATGGACTGAGTGAACTGGACTCAGTCAGTGCCTGGGGGGTTGGGAGTATCTTCTACTTCATCTTGCTGTCAAATTTAAAATAGAACTACTGTTGCTCATGTGGAGATGCCCCTTACCTAGGCATGTGCCTAAGGGCTGCCAGGAACCTGACCTGCCTCAGCTCCTCCTGCCATCTCCTAAGACCCATGTGATAGATAGCTTGTGGAATTTTCAGAGGGGGCCTGGATCTGGTCTTTCCTGTGCTCTGCATCCAGGCCTACCTTTGCCAATGGTTTGTACTGGTGATATCCATAAGGACTTTGGCTCAGGGCTCCACCACATTGTATAAGCTGCACTAGTCTGACTATTTTTCTGTATCTCACTGATGTACATCCTTTGGCAGGGCAGCGCTTCACAGCCAGAAAAACCAAAACACTGTTCTGCCTACAGTGTGCCTATTGCATCTGAAGGTTGACTTTGGGTGTTATGATAGGTTGAATAAACTGGTAAGGCATGGGTGTGTGCAAGGGTGTTTCAGAGAAATCTTTCATCTGTGTCAGTGATTGATCTGAGTGGGGAAGACCTACCCTTAAATATGGCAGTGCAGAGTTATCCACTAGGTGATGCTCAGATTGAACATGATGTGGAGGAAGAGACATTTGGCCTCCCTCTTTCTGCCTTTCTCCTCCCAAGCAGGTATGCCTTTTTCCTTGGATATTAGACTCCAGACTCTTTCTACTTTCAACTCTAGGATTTGTATGAGTGACTCTTGAGCCCTCAGTATCGAGCCAAGGCTGTACACCCTCTCATTCTGAGGGTCTGACATCCTTGGCTTTGTACCTTGCAGATAGCCTGTGATCATGTGAGCCAATTTAATATGTATTATATAGCCATGCTGTCTGTGTGTGTGTTTCTGTTTCTTTGGAGAACCCTAACCCAGCCTTCTTGAATGTGTCAGCTCAGTCCTTTTCCCCTGCAGTAATACCTGAGCTCCCAGGTCTGAGCACCCCAGCCCTTTCCCTGGCACTTGTGAAGTTTCTCGTGCTCTTCAGTCTCTGTGGAGCTTTGCACGGTGAGGTGGTTCTGGAGCACAAATAACAATGCAATACTGGACTTGCTTTTGGTGGGCACTGCCCATGGCTGCTGTGACCACCATGCTAGGGTTCTCTGATTCTAGGGCTGCTGTCTTCAAGAACTAAGAGTTCTGTGACAGCCCTGTCCTCTGCAGAGTATGAGACGAGTTAGGACCCATCTCTGCACAACTCCCTTTTGGGGGCCCTTTTCAAGTGCTCCATGTCACTCGAAAGCCAGCAACATTCTTCATGGGAATGGTCTTTGGTCTCACAGACCCCATGTATTCAGAATCCACTGGAATTAGAATCTGCATACTAGTAATTTCTTTTTCTTTATGTCTATAAAAATGTGATTGTTACTAAATTGCCTCTAAGAGCTTGTGTTGAGATATCCAACACTGACTTCATAAATAGTCCAGAGCCATGTTACTTGGGGGTGAGTGTCCGTACTGGTGGAATAGGATGGAGTCATACATTGTGACTCAATACCTGTAATCCTTGCACTTGAGAGGCTGAGGCAGAAGGGTTGCTATTAGTTTTGAGCCTGCCTGGGCTACATAGCAAGAAAGTATCTTAAGAAAAGAGGAAACAAACAAAACACTGGCCCAGTAAGATTGTTCAGTAGGTAAGGGTGCTTGCCATGCCTGATGATCTGAATTCAATCTTTAGCACTCATATGGTGAAGGAAACAAACCGATTCCCCCACAAGTTGCCCTTTGACCTTTTTCTGTATGTGTGCCCTGATATATTCTCTCTTTCTCCCCCCCCCCCAGAACCAACCAGATAAACAATAAAAAAATCTCTAAAAAAAAATTAAAACAGGGTAGGATGTGTCTGATAGCCCACACATTAACATCTTACATTAATTGCCAACATATATTTAACAGATGTATTGGCTCAGGTGCTTTATGAGGTATATGACACTCTGATTTTTCATAGTCTTAGAAGTCAGGACCTTGAGGCTTTGAGATGGGGTTGTTATTTGCCCAAGTGTGAGATTGAGCCTTAAAGCCGTACCTGGCTGGCTGGCTTTTCTTGAAAAGGTCTCTCCCCTTTAATGAGGGTTGGGAAAAGTGACCCTTTCCAGCCAAGGAGAAGAATAAGAAGGGGAGGGAAGGGAAATAATCAGAATGGCTCATGAAACTCTTGTGTCATGTTGATGTGGGTGAGACCTCCGTCACGCTGGAGATTCCTGAACTGTACCTGTACCCTCCTTAGCCTGGATGGAGACAGCTAGACAGCCATCCTGTAGAGGGCAATCAGATGTAAGATCCTCGGTCCTGGTGTCCATGCCCACATTCCCCTCTGCAGACTTCCCAAGGACTCTTCATCCCTGTTCTGCTATGGTCTGGGCTTACCTCTATTCCAGTTGCTGTTAGGGTTTTAGTTTGATTTTCCCAGATACCTACTGTCTGCAGAGTTTATGAAAAGAGACACTAAACTAGCTGCATTCATTGCTATAAACATGGCACCTGCTATACCATCTCTAGTAGAGCCAAAGAAAACCCCTTGGAACTGAGCTCTCACACCCATCAGTTCCTCTCCTTCAGAGTTGCTGGCACTATTACTGGATGGCTTTTCTTTTTAAGGGGTTTGGGAAAGAGGAGCCAGGGCATTATGACCACTTCTGGCTCTTTCATCAGGCTGGGTACTTGGGGTCCCCTCCTGATGAGATAGATGTGCAGGCTGATCTTCCACTCCATTCTGACTCCTCAGCCTCAGTTAGTGCTGGATGTTAGGGAATGTGTCCAAATACAGACACTAAAGGTTTGCTATGTATTTTACTTTATTTATTAGTGATCTGTTGGCTAGTTTTTTTTCTTCTGATTACATATATGAGACAATCATATAAATTATTGAGCAGATTCTTTTTATTCATAAAAGGCCTGTTTTTGTTCTAATCAATGCATTGCATCTGCTGTGTGGACTCAGCATATGGATTAAGAAAAGGTTGCCTGACTATTGGGGGCCTGCCTGTGTGTCATCATTGTAGCCAGGTTTGACTTTTGTATAATCCTTCTGATGAGCACCTGGCTCCCAATCTTCACGTGTGCCTACTTACTGCTTTTTGCTAGGCTTGGGAAGAGGGCCTGTGGATGTGGCCTCTTTTGGAGAAAAGGACTTTGCAGGTGTAATTAAGAATCTTAGTGTGAGATCATTCTGGATTTTCTGGGTGACCCTTGAATTCAGTGAAAAACACCCTTCAAAGAGGTGGGAGAGACAGACATAGAAATCTTCATGAATACCAAGCAAAGACTAGAATGATGTGGGCATAAACCAAAGGATGCCAGCAGCCACCAGAAGCTCAAAGGAACCAAAAGAATCCTTCTTGAAGTCTGCAGGGTACAACCATGCCTACCTCCTAATTTCGGACATCTGGTCTCCAGAACTACAAGAAATGGATGAGTGACGTTTTTAAGTAACCTCTCCTCTGGCCCAGTCTGATTTTTGTCATAGAAGTTCTCGGACACTCACATAGGCCCCTTGCAGCCTCTATGAAGAAGATTGGTGTTTGGAACAGTTATTGGTACCCAGGATTCTGCAGTTAAGAGTTTCTGACCTTCTCACCTCACAGCAGGGGAGTGCAAACATGCCACTTGCTTCTCAGTGCCTTCCACATGTCCTGTTTCTCCTTCCTTTTGCAGTGGATCCCACACCAGACAGTCAGGGCAGGCAGGGGTGGCAGCTAAAACCGTGTGACAGTTCTTGCCTCCCTCCCTCCCACACTTGAGAATGTTAAATGAGACTTCTTGACTCAGGCAAGCTCCTTGCTTGGTTACGGAGATGTAAAATCAGCCGTGGCAACGGCACCAGCTACTTTTCCTGATTCTTCATTCGGTTCAGAAGCCAGACACTGAGCTTCTGCATTGTCCTCGTTTCTTCCTCCCCGCGGAGAACTGGCAAGCTGACTGCCCTCTGCATTGTGTGGGTAGCTGTAGGCAGGCGGTATGCTCTGCTTAGGGGCTTGCAGACATGATTATGTTGGAAAGGCAGTTGGAACTGCCTGAGAGATGAATGCCATTCCACACACACATCTTCATGTACTGACACCATGCAACAAGCTATTTAACATTGCTTAGATAGCTCTAAAATGTTTTTTTGAATAAATAGATGTTGCAGTTCAGGTTTTAAAACGTACTGCTCTGTGTTTATTTATGATTTTTTTCTTAGCCCTGTGAGTATTTTTATACAAACCGCACCTCCCTGCCTGTATTGAGATGATTTCCTGAAGTTATTATTTCTCAAAAAGTGGAATCCCATGATGATTACTGCTGTGGCTCTCCCTGAAGGGTGCATCATTTCTAGAGTGGTGCCAGCGATGTGTCAGCACCAGTGTCTCCATGTCTCCCAGCTATGGACTACTGAATTCTCCTTGCCAGTTTGTCTGGACATCTCTCGATGTTCTTTTAAGGATGAAATGGTCCCTTGTTGGCCTTCACTGCCTCACAAGCCACCTTTCTCAATGTAGCAACATTTCCTGGCCTGTGAGGATGGTCTTGCATATCATTCACCATACCTCTTCATAAATCCAGAATGGAAGCTACAGATTAAGCTATTTTAACATTTTGGCAAGTGTCCCAAACCTGGGATGTATGTGAACTGGAATGTGAGCCCACATGGGTTCAGTGTGAGGCCATCTCCGGCCTGAATCCTGTTTCCAGTTTTTAGCATGATTCTTCATATTCTTCTGTCCCTGATGCCAGTCAGGAGGAGCTGAGGCTTGGAGCTCACACAGAAGGCTGAGACTCTTTGTTCCAAATGAAAGCAGGACTGTGCTAAGCAGTGGATGGGCCTTTATCCCTCTTCCTGGGTAGCAGGAAGAAAGCGATGTATAGCTTTTCATCATTTTGTTGTTCCTACTCTACAGAGTGGTGGCATATTCTGCCTCCCTGGGTGAGATCCATGGCTGTGTCCTGTCTGACCTGTGCAGGGTCTTAGTTTTGTTTTAGTTTCTTAAGCTCAAAAAGGCAGTGGATGACATTGAAAATCAGACTGTTTGTGTAGTGGTGGCTTGCAGTATATCTGCAAGAGTCAGAGGCTGCCCACATCTTTCTTCCCCACAGTGGGTGCTGAGCGGAGCAGGTGCACCGCCATGCTGTCATCTCACCCCATTATCTGCCCTTGTTCCAAGGTGCCTTCCTGGAAGGAACGTCCCACAACATTCCCGTTGGCCCAAACTCAATCACACGGGCAGCTGCGAGGAGTAAAGCCATCCTCACTGGGCACAGTGCTTCCCTGAATAGAAATGAGGTTCCGTTACTAAGGAAGGAAAGGGATATAAATGCTGGTGAGTCATCGGCACAGATCGGGGGATGCTGAGGTAAGTTTATTCACACTGAGAGTGAAGTTTCTGTGAGGACATTTTGGGAGCACTGTTCAGTCAGTGATGGTCTGGGGTCCCTCTGGGAAATTACTGTGTTCTGGGACCAGGTAGATAAAAAGAGGACCTGGAAAATGAGAGTCTGTATCCAGGAAGCGCTGAGGTCACAGTGACCTTGTAGAGCACCATTTAATTCTGACCCAATAAAGGATGATTCAGAGTGACTTTCTAAGCCACTCAGAAAGGAGGAAGCCAGAAGGCGGCAGGCAGTTTCCTTGTAGAGAGTGCCCATGTCCTGTCAGGTCAGATGTCCTGTCCTGTGGGGGAGATGGGACCTTACAGGGTCCTAAGAAGGCTGGCACTTGTGTGTTGGTGACATTGTAGGGAGGCCTGGGGCAGAGGGGACAAACAGTCTTGTGAGATAACTGCAGGTAGGCCAGAGACACACTTAGAAGAGGAACACTATGGGCATGGTCCTGAGCAGACTAGAGGACCAGAGGCCTGTGCTAGGGAAGCTGATGCCAGCCAGGCTGTTACTTCACAAGACTTGCTTAGTCTTAGAAAGTGACTTGTGATAAAGGGCCAAGACAGTGTTCTTTATTCTTAAATAGTTCAGAGAAACCATTATTTGTTATTTTTTATGCAAACATATACACATAGAATGGGACCATACACACAGCTGCTAAATGCCTATGTGGCTGGCTGTACGTTGAGCATTCTGTAAATTTGAAGTTATTTGCAAATAAGAAATGAGTGGTCTAGCAAGCACAATGAAACTCAGCATCATTAGAGAAATAAAGTAAAAATTATAGTGAGATGCCGTTATACCCATGAGAGTGGCTGCTAAGAAGTTCCAGGGCTCCACTTGGAGGAGCTGTGATGCCTGGAACTCCTCACTGCTGCCGTGAGAGTGAGGTGGTGGGCATAGCCAGTGCTAGCATCACAGCCCTGCTGACCTGCACCACGCTCCCAAGAAATGGAATCATGAAAATTCCAACGGCTTCCTGCTTAACTGCCGAGCCCTAGGAACACCTCCATGGCCATGGACAGATGGTGATCACCTGCATCATGGAATCGTCTGGCCAAGCATCATAGCCCACAGGCTCCAGAAAAGAAATGTATATAAGCCCACAGGCTGTGGATTTCAGTGGGGAAGCCATCCTGGACCTGGACAAGCTGGACTGCAAGATGAGCAATGCAGACTGAAGCGGAAGGAGGGGCCTGAGTGTGGGTGGGTTGTAGTGGAGGCTTGTGGAGATGAAACTGCAACAGGGTGAGTTTTCCTGTGTGCAAACTACACCTCCACAAGTCTGACTAGTTAGAAAGTAACAAAATGTTAAAACAAAAACAGTAATTTAAGCAAACCATGGGACTACTTTTGTGAGGGTGTGATCTTTAGCCAGGAACCCTTGAAGTCTGTTCCAAGAGTGTTTCTCCTTGTGTCTCCTCCGTTTGCACCCAGTTCTCTTTCTGTCTTTAGTGTTGAGAACACCCTACCCTCTCCCTGGAGGCCTGTGCGTATTCTAACCACGTGGTTTGTTTGGAAGACTAGACTCCCAGTGTCTTACCTGAGTTCCCTAGAACTGATGATGTTCAGAGGAATTTGTCAGCTAAGACTTCTGGGAAGTCTTATGAATGAAGCTGTTTCTTTTAAAGAGAAAGGGTAGACCCTGAGTAAGGAGCCAAAACAGGACATGAAATGCTTCAAGGAAGCTTTGTGGAAAAGATGGCTAGGCCAATGAAGGATGAGGATAATTGTCACACTAACAAACAATGCAGCCTTACTTAGTCTTTTACCTGTGTGCTTATCCTTTAAAAAAACAGCAGAAAAAGATAATCTGAGAGCATTCAGAAAGTCTTGGAGATGACATGTTGAGTTTTCTAAGAACTGTTGGTGCCGTCTGCTGCCCTAGCACCAAGAGCAGCCTGCACCTTCGCAGGAGAGAAGTCTCTGGAGCTTGTATGAGTCACCACAGCCTTGAAAATGGACCCTAACTGTTGTCGAGGGAGTGGGGACGTAAAGCTCTTCCTGCGCACTGCCAGGGTGTGGGAGTGGTCCAGCCCCAGTGGGAAACAATCTGGTGACTTCTTGAAACATGAAGTAGATGCACCAAGTGACCCTGCAATTCCATTCCTAGGTTAATACCAAGGGAGTTTAAAATAGGAACCCATACAAGTAGCAGCATTATTCACAGTAGCCAGAAGGTGGAGAAGTGTCCAGCAGCAGAGAGTGGAGAGACTGGGATAAGTCCCTTCAGCATGGAGAGGGGTGAAGCTCTCCTTGGGTGGAACTTGTTACCATTGTGACTGAACCTGTCCTCTCTGGTATAGTAGTCCTCAGCTTCTAGTAACATCCACTTAGACATTTGACATACATAGCTGACTGAAGGATGTTCTTGTTTTAAAATCACTTTGCTGGTTGTTGTGGGTGGTGCATACTTTTTTAATCCCAGTTCCCAGAGACAGAAGAATCATGAGATCACGAGTTCAAGGCCAGCTTGGGCTACATACAAGATCCTGTCTCAGAATGGGGGAGTATGGGAGGGGACTGAAGGCTTGAGAGATGGCTTAGTGGGTAAGTGCACTTGCTGTGCAAGCGTGAAGACCTGCGTTTGCATCTCAGTGTCCGTGTTGTGGGTGTTTGGTTTTTGTTTGTTTTTTAAATAGAAAACAACAACCAAAACCAGACATGGTTGCTAGTGTTTGTAATGGAGATCCCAGGAGCTCACTGGCAAACAAGGCTGGAGAGCAATAGAAGAAAATCCCCAGCCACCTCTGTTCTCCATTTATACATACAGGCATACACACATGGACAAAGAGCCTGAAATGTAGCACAGTAGTAGATTACGTGTCTGGTATGTACAATGCTCATAGTTTGATCCTTATTGCTACAAAAACCTTAGAGAATTTTTGGAATAACTTGAGCATGTTCCTGTAGTTAGACATTCTGTGAAATTAAATACAGATAAAATCTTTCTAACAATAAAAGGGATAGGATTCACCATGAATTTTCCTAGATTTGCTAAATACACATGTGGACCTGGCATGAGATGATCTCATTCCCTCCCTCCCTCCCTCTAGAATTTGAAGTGAATCTCTCCCTTATTCCTAGCAGATAGCTATAGTTCACTCTCTCCTGTGCGACAAACCAGTGACTTGTCCTTTGTTCCATGTCTCATCATGTCTGTGGAGCTGTGGTGTTGAGCATCTGTGTGGGCCCTGTGATGGAGTCTGGTCTGTGTGGTGGACAAAGGCTCAATAACTGAAGCTCAGTCTTGTTTGGTCTGCCCTGCAGTGCTACTGGTGAGCTGGTAGCTGAAGGAGGCTCTACCTCACACAGCCCTGACTCAGGAGATTTGTCTTTATCTTAAGTAGGCACGACAATGTCTATGTTACAGAGCCCGGGAGTTCTAACAGTATAGTACTGTAGAGCCTATCAAGAGCAAAGGCTCTCTTTCCGACTGTTTGCAGCTCTGTAAGTACCTCAGAATCTTTTCTGAAACAGAGAAAGCTTCCTGCTTGAAGGTTCTTCACCCCTCGACCTTGGTAAAGACAGGGCAGAATTCTCAGCATTAGGGTCCCTGGGGCTTAGTTAGGGCTCCCACTTCATTAGTTGCATATCAGTTTTAAGTTAGGGACCAAACAACAGAAGTCATTTACTGTTGGAGCTGCTACCATAGACAAGTGCTTGCCCTTATTTAAAACAAAAAAAGAAATTCCCCTTTCCCCTCTTTATGTATGTGAGTGTTTTGCCTCAACCTGTGTCTGTGCACCACATGCATGCAGTGCTCACAGAGGCCAGAGAGGGCGTTAGATCTCATTGAATTGGAGTTAAGAGCATTTGGGAACCACCATCTGGATGCTAGGAATCAAACCCAGATCTTTGGAAGAGCAGCCAGTGCTCTTAACCAGTGAGCCATCTCCCCAGGAGGAGGAGGAATTTAGGTTAGGGGGTCAGGAAAAGGGACCCCAGAGGCCAGACATGGAGGAAGCAGGACAGTAAGACATAGAGAATGAAAGAGGTAAAAAGCTTTAAGGTAAAACACAGATGAATAGAAAGAGGTTAAATTAAGTTAAAAGAGCTAGTGGAACAAGCCTAAGCTAAGCCCAAGTATTCATAATTAATAATGAGTTTCTGTGTCTTGGGAGCTGGTTGGCAGCCCAAAGAAAATTCCAACTTTCCTTATGCCCCTCTGTGAGCACAGAATGGTTTATCCCATCAGAATCATCATGCAGGGTGAACAAACACTACACCTTGCTCCACTCTGGTAAAAGTTTTTTGATGAGTCTACCCTTGACCATGAGGAATACTGCCAATACCTGTATTTTCTTGTGTATGTCCCTTTGACTAAGTGGCCTTGGGGAATGGTGTGCCCTGCATCTTATTGTACTGTGTCCTTGTGACAGAAACAGCTATGCTCTTGAATACCAGTTTTGCAAGATGCCTCTGATATTCTCTGTTCCATTCTTGCTGAAATTCCACTTGGTTTCTGATCTTCTGTGGTCATGTGATACGTTTTATGGATTCCAATGCTAAAGGCTGCTGCGTGATATTGGATGAGTGCTGTTTTGCTTGACCACAGTGCATCTAGACTGTCCTGCAGTTTGAGTTCAGCTTGGGCTTCTCTCTGAACCATTGGAAGTCAAGGGCTGGGGCTGGGAACTCCTGTAGGTACCAAGGAGGAAGAATGGGCCCCTGGGCCCCTAGGCATAGGAGGAGTCTTGAAAGGTCTGTCATTTATGAGGCTACACCCTTTGCCTCAGAGGTCCCACCTCCCCTAAAAGCAGGAGAATGATGAGTCTTGCTTTTGGAAAAAAGAAAGATCCTTGCCAAGGGAGGAACTTGATTGAGCTGGGCAGAGACAAGGCCTTACCGTGCAGGGCTCTCCATGGTAGGAATGCAGCAGCTTGGGAAAGCCCAGGGCCAGGTCCTGCTGGATCAGAGGATTTTAGAGAAGAGTGTGTGCTTAGTAAGTGTGTACACATGTGATAGACAGCATGCTGACTTGAGGATTAAGGCCTCCTTGGTGCTCTCAGCATGGCCTCTGGCTCAGTACTACACCTGCTCATACAGCTACCTTGCCTTTGTGCCAGTCTTAAGCTCAGCCTGGAATATCTGCCCCTCATATACTTAGCTCTGTCTCCAGCACAGTATGCCTGTCCCTTAGTCTGCCCTGTCCACAGTGCTAAGTATTCTTTCCTTAGTGGTTTGGGCTGTTTCCTGCCATACCTGATACAGTTTTTTCCTCTGTGTCCCAGGTGAACCTGAGCAAGGTTGGTGAGTACTGGTGGACCGCGATCCTGGAGGGTGAAGAGCCCATCGACATTGACAAGATCAACAAGGAGCGTTCCATGGCCACTGTGGACGAGGAAGAGCAGGCGGTCCTGGACAGACTCACCTTTGACTACCACCAGAAGCTGCAGGGCAAGCCCCAGAGCCACGAGCTGGTATGAGCACTGTGGCTCTCCTGTGCCGTCAGCAGGCGGGTGGGGAAGAAGACATGGAGCTAAGTTAGTCCTGCTTAGTCCCTGCCACAGTCTGCGATGTCATTTATTCCATACCTGAGGACAGGCACACACGGTCAGTCAGCCGCATCGCACACCTCAGCTTCAAGCTCTGGTATCACAGTTCTGAGAGTATCTCTGGATGTGCCCTGACCACTCTGTAGCCTGGAATTGTTTAGTGTTGATGGCTCCCCATGGAGCCTGAGAGCCCACTGGTGGGAGGGGAAAGGGCCGGGCTGAAGGGTCCACTTAGATTCTCACTACAGCGGCCATGCAAAGCAGATAGGTGGGCAGGTGAAGTGAAGTGCACGGCTGTAATGACAGTGAGGTCAGCAGCTTCTTACGGAAGAGCAGGAGGCCGGGTCTGACCTGTGTGGTGCCCAGGGACAGGCTTCTGCTGTCAAAGAATGGTTGCTTAGGTAAACACATTTGTTCTCCCTCATAAGAATCCTGGGAGGAAGCCAGGTGGTGGCGGCACATGCTTTAAATCCCAGCACTTGGGAGGCAGAAGCAGGTAGATCTCTGTGAGTTCAAGGCCAGCTTGGTCTACAGAATAAGTTTTAAGACAGAAGAAAAAAAAGAATTTTTGAGAGTGGCTACTTAGAAAAGACTTTGCTTCAGGTTCTTTTCATTGTCAAATGCCCACCCACACAGCACCTAAGCTTGTATGTGTGTAGACCAAGCATGGCTCAGAGAGAGATCAGCAACTGAGTGTACACTATCTACAGAATCATCCCTCAGGACTCTAGAGTTAGTGTGTTCCCTGGTGTCTCTGTAGGAACCTTACTTCATGGTTTGTGTGAATTGCCACTCTTCCCTTCTGAGTAGCATTGTAGATTAGAGCAGTGGCCTTTGAAATGCTCCTGTTGCTGCATTGGCCACTATAGTCTGTTTTCATGGACATGTTCCCTGTGAGTAAGGTCAAGAAGCCTTTGGAGGCAGTACTGACATCTTTACCTCTTCCCCCAGGCCATATGAGGACATGTCATGAGCATGTTCTGTGATGGGCAGGGTAGGTTGACTGACTGTAGGCTCTGCATAGCAGCCCTGGTTAGATGGTCTGTTTTTCACAGTGAGGTTGAGTTTCTGATGTCTCAGTATGTAATGCGTTTCATAAGCTCTAGCAGTGGGGCTGGGGTTTACTTCTCTGTCTTGGCTCTGAGTGAGGTGAGGGAAGGACATCTTTGCAGGTCCAAGTACACAGAGGTCCTTATGCAGCAACTAGAAAGCTTAGAGCCCTCCCTTAGCAGAGGTCACCAGACCTGCTTAGTCACAGTGTGATCTGGTCATGTTGGCCTGTGTCCACTGGACAGAAGGTCTGTCTGACCCTTTGCCCTATGGTTGATACCTTATGGATCTACTCATTCCTATGTCCAGCATCAGGACTTTGCCCACAAAAGAACTCAGATGTATATGTAAAGTAACTGCCAGGGAAGAGTCTGTTTTGAGTGGATGAGAAATGCAGATATCTTCATCCTGGGTGAGATGCAAGGAGGAGCTGCCGAGTATTACTGAATGGAGAGTCCAAGGACGATGCTCTTTGTCCCCTCCCCAGATACCACAACTGAGTGTTTGTTGTAGAGAAACACTGAAGCAGATAGTGAAGGTGGCTTGAGCTGCCTTTGTGTATAAGCCAAGCTTCAGTGAAGTCTTCTGGAGACTGTAACTGTAGAGAAGCTAGAAAGTTCTACAACTGTCTGTACCTCTTATTCATAAGGGATCGTACCCTTTCAGGACACACAATTCAAGAGAGCCTCAGGGTCACTTGTCAGCAGTGCAGGATCTGCATGATACGCCCCGTTCTGTGCTCCCATTCCCCTCCCCCCATCCTCTGCCTTCCCCTTGACCCTTACTCTCAGTGTTTGCATGCATACCCAGCCCTTCCTTCTTCCTTTAGCACTGATGCCCTCTGCCATGGTCTAGTGTCACCTTCCTCAAAGACAAATGGAAAATACTCAGTCTCCATCAGTGAGGGCAAGCATATAGCTGTCTTCAAGGAGTTAAGAGGCAGCTCCTTTAGTCTGATCTTATCCAGAGAACACTTGAGCCTTGTTTTTCAGTCCCAACAGGAACTGGCTGCTCTGCTTCATCCTTGCAAGCCCTCGGTCTCCTTGTTCTGGTGGCTCCCTCCCAGCCTACTCTTTAGGACTGAGAGTAGAGTAGTGTGTATCTCTCCAGTAAACCAAGGCAGCTCTCCGAAAGTTCTGGCCTCCAGGATCCTCACTGTTGGTTTGAAACAGGCTGGCAAAAGGATCAAAAGATAACAGTGCGAGGTGTCATGTGTGTGCACCATGCATGTTTTCACTGAGGGTTGCATCCCGTGTGTGACCTGCTGCTGGGAAACTGGCTCACTGCAAAGGCCACGCTTTGGGGTGTCCTGCTTTAGCTTTCTATGAAGACTGCCCTCTTTGCCCACAAGCCTTGCAGAAATCTTAAATGTGGAACAGAAGGTCCTTACAACTGTGTGCAGAAGACTGGTGAGCAGCTTCCACACAGCTATCTATGACCCAACACTGAAAAACTGAGGAGACTGAGTAACAGCCCGGCTGAGAAGGACCCAAGAAAAACCTTGAATGAAGATGCTGTGTCTAGTACAGAGAGCTTTGCCTTGAGTTTAAATTGATTCTGCTGTGAAC
Source organism: Sigmodon hispidus (assembly GCA_004025045.1). NCBI lineage: Eukaryota > Metazoa > Chordata > Mammalia > Rodentia > Cricetidae > Sigmodon > Sigmodon hispidus. The sequence goes on from PVIH01001875.1 coordinate 179,510, forward strand.
TTGCTGTGGACCTGCAAGGACCAAAGAGGAAATGAGCTGCCCCAGTAAGGCCTTCAAGGAGCCTAGGCCAGCAGTGCATGGATGGAATCCAGCATGATTTCCTCACCAGAGCTGAGCCAATCAGGATAGCCAAGGAAGCCTCTAGCTAGCTATGGATAGTCATGACACAACCCTATAGCTGTTAGGTCCTATGGGTCTTTGTTCTCTGGCATGTCCCACTACCTGCATAGTGCCAGTGCTAAAATCTCAGCTCCTTTGTAGGTTTGACTTGCCTTGGAGACACAGCTTCACTGTGCAATACTCTGGGTTCCGTGGAAAGTGTCTTTAGAACCTTCTTTCATTGAACAAAGAAAGAATTAGAAAGGGAGGTCCATGGCCTGGTGTTTCCTGTGTAGCAGGTTAGCCACATCATCAGTACCCAGATGCAGGGTTTCATGTGTTGTTGAGGTCACTTCTCTAGGATTGCCAGTCCTAACTAACACAGAGAGAGTGGAAATGGCGCCTGGTTCTTCTGCCAGCTTCCATCTGCTATGTGCATTGGCAGTCACCATTACCAACGTGCTCTGTATTGGTGCCCATCTATGGTGTAAACTTGAAGTTTTCTAAACTTGTCAGAATTTTAAATTGTGCTTCTATTGCCACCAGTGCTTTGTATTTTGAAGCATTTTAATTTTGAACTGGTAATATACTTCTTCTGTCATTTTAAATTCTTTAATGTTGCCATGATGTCACTTCTTTCCAAAGTCAACAAATGGAATGCTCTTTATCTTTTCCCTAGTGAGATTTCTTTGAGCAGGTGTTCATCTAGAAGGAGTATGCATAGGTGCCACTGCTCTGTCTGTACTTAGAGGCGTCTGTCTAGGATCCCTCCAGCGTGGTGACATTCCTAACACACAGGGACTGGCAATGCACAGGATGGTCTTATCTCTGCCTGTGCTCTGCAGCATCCTGGTGGCCTGCCCTCTGCCCTCTGGGCTTGCTACAGTCGTCCCTACCCAGCCACCAAGCTCTTAGAGCTGTTGTTCGCCCAGCTGGCTGAGGTTCTACTGAGGGCCTCAGCATTCTCTTTTGTGCTTAGGTTATCTGACTGGTCTCATCGTGTGTTTGTTTGAAACTGTACAGTGTCACACTTCTCATGGGCAAAGATGGAGGACTGCTGTGTACTAAGTGTCTTTGATGTGCTTGTCAGTGCTTCACGTAGGTTTAAAAACAAGCAAAAAAACCTTTTGGCAGGAAGCTTGGATTTTGTTTAATAGTCCATAGTTCTGAAAGTTCAGTGACTTTGCTGACAGTGGAAATTTTCCACTGTCCGTTCAACCTGTCATCTTTGTGATAAGAGAAGAAGCACCTGTTTTACAGGGCTGTCTGTAACAGATGCTCTGCTGGGGAAGAATCTCTAGCCATACATCTTGTTAGTCTTTTTGCTTTCTTGTGGTTGGAAGGAAGGGGAGATTACCCTGTCCTTGGGTACTTTTGTGGTAGCAGCTAAGGAGGCAGATGCTCAGAGGAAGGTTATCCCATCAGCGTAGGCTCAGGTGCTGCTCTTAGGGGCGAGCCTCTCTCTTTGTCCTGGCTGTAGCTACACAACTCCAATCTGCCTCTGATATTCAAAGGCTGGGTTGTTCAACAGTGGCCATGGGCTGTGAAGAGCTGAGTTCATCAGCTCTTATGTCCTCAAAAGACAGGACAGCATTTCTGACTGCCAGTTCCACAGCTGAACATTTTGAGGTCTCTCCCCTTCTCTGCATCATCACATTTTGGGTCAAACCTATATTATCTGATGATGCATTTTTCAATGACAGGAACTTCCTTCCTTGGGAAAGGTATGCTAGAACACCTCTGTACACCTTAGTTGTGTCTCTGCGGGGCTGAGCACCACCCCTTCATATCTTAATCATCTCCCCGGAGATTACTGTAGGTTCTGTGGGTTGTTAGCATTTGGACAGGCATAATGGGAAAGAGACAGAAGATGAACCCTAAAGAGCATGAACCCTTAGTACTTTACTGGAGACAGAGGCGGGAAAGCTAGAAATTCAGTTTTGGGAGAATGGTCTTGTTGAAGAATTGACTGTCATAGGATGCTTCCCTTGGACACAAGCTACTGCAGGGCCTGCAGTCCTCTGGTCCGTTGGTCCTGTCAGGCAAGTCCTCAAGCTCTGAGGAAGCAGGATGGCTCTGTGCCTACAGGCAGTCTGTTCTAGGAGAAAGCATGCAGTGCCTTGTGATCTCCTTTAATCTCTCTATTTTCTGTTTGTAGAAAGTCCATGAAATGCTGAAGAAGGGGTGGGATGCTGAAGGCTCTCCCTTCCGAGGCCAGCGATTCGACCCTGCCATGTTCAACATCTCCCCCGGGGCGGTGCAGTTTTAATGACCAGAAGGAAAGGAAACTGCCATCATCGGGGAGGTGGAGATCTTGTCCCATTCCTCCCTGCATGCCAGGGACTTACTCCTCCTGATCAATCCTCACCATTTTTTCATGATGACCAGGCCTTCCATGCTGACTTTGCACCTTCAGATTATTGGAGAGAAGGTGCAGGGCCAGCTGTTGCCTGGCAGTCTACGGCCAGCACTAAATGAAGGTGTTTGAAATTAGGGAGGGACATGTCCCAGAAAACTAGGAGCACATGCTCTGTCTCCACAGCAACCAGCCACTGCAGGCAGCATTTCCTTTCTCCCCTGTTTTCTCTGCTTGTCGTTGTTTGACGCTATTCTGCCTGCTTGTCTTCTGGCTGGGGATCAGGAGTGCTGGGCTCTCAGACACAGTGGAGTGTGTGGGGCTAACACTGCATGAGGGCAGAAGGGGCATGGCTGTGGAGCTGCTTCTAGGGCTGCTGTGGGATCGCTCACTGTTGTTGAGACCTGTGTGTGTTTGTGTGTGTTCACTCTCACTCTTCTCTTTGTGAATGCGCTTGGCCAGCCTCAGCTTCACAGGCACGGCAGCAGAGGCTGGCTGGGGCCTGTCTGCTGTTGGAGATGTTGGGAGGAAGTCTGAGGTTCTGGCCTCTGGCCCGGATGTGGCAAGGGTGCTATCCACTTCCAACTGCTGTTGCCTTGCTTTGGTTCCTTTGAAGTGGACGGAGCCCAGCCACCGCTACTCCGCTCCTTACAAGACCTCCTCTTGGGTGTGCTGCGGTAAAGCCTGGGTGCCTTCAGGAAGAGATCACAGCTTGTTAGTAGTTCATTGGCAGATTGTGTCACCCAACTTCCTAAGCAGCCTTGACCTTGAAGGATGCCTCGGGAAGGAAAATTATCCACTGGCTTGAAGGCAACTACAATTGAGTTCAAGAAAATGAAGATTTCTCTGTGCCAATCACCAGACTGTTCCCTGGATCTCCGAGCCTCTGTGGCTGCAGACCACCTTCAGCCACGTATGAAGACCTGACCAAAGGGCAGGGACCCAGGTGTCTGTGTCTGTTGCTGCCTGGCATCTCCATTTTCCTGGCTTTGAGTCTTGATGTATGTGTACAGGTTTCTGTACTCTCGTAACCATATGACCAGCGAGGATTAAGACCCACCAAAGCCAAGGCAGCCTACCCTCTGTGAATAGCCCTGCACCAAGTGCAGTTTACACATGCCTGGAAGGAGCCACTGGATGAGCAGGTTGAGGACTTATTTTGAGAAGTTTTCTATCAACTGTGTAGACAGGAACTGGTTTGTTGCAGTCATTTGAGGGATTTCTGGTTTACAGTTGGTAGCTGATGGCTTTTGTTAAGTCCATACTGAGAGTTAATTTGTGGTCCAGATCACTACAGTGATTGTCAAGGGAAAGCAGTGGGCCCCCAATACCCACTCTGGAGTTCCAACCTGTCATTGGACATTGGTCACCAAGTTGATAAAATCTCTTTGAAAAGGTCACCCTTGGGAAGAAGAATTTGTCACATTCACAAGATCCCCAGGGCATTTTTGCTATTTGTTCCTGACGTTTCCATCAAGGTCCTAGGATTTACACATCCCTGTCCCGTGGCCCAGTGAAGGAAGTCTCATTCTATATATGTATCTCCAGTCTTCTCTGTAATCCCATTGGCTCCCTCTCAACTCTCATCCTGTGGGTAGTCTTCCAGAAGGAGTAAGGAAGTGGGAGGGACCTGCTTCTTTTCGTTTGGAACAGTATTTCACTTCTGTAGCAATGATTTTATTTTCTGCGTTGCATTTCTCCTTTGTCCCCGCTCTCCTTCAACAAATAAGCCAGTGTAGGAAAGCAGCCTGGGGAACAGTGTTAAGTGTAGGCTGTATGGCAGAAACCCGTGCTCTGTGAGTGATTCCTATGGCATGTTATAGTGCATGGTGTAGTGCTGGCTAATGTATGCACATGTCTTCACCACAGTGGGGCTCAATCCCAGCCAAGTAGATAGTTCTTTGCCCTGAGGCACTGCCCTGACTCACCCAGCCATGGAAACTGGTACATTGCCTGTCTTCTCTTCTTAGACATGCCAGCCACCATTTGGTCTCTAACTCCTACCCGCGTGGTCTGAGGAAAAGCAGGGTGATTCCATCCCCTTTGTCCAAAGACCCAGGAGAGTTGCGTGTTCGGCCTGCAAAGCTGCTCTGCCTCCTTGGTGTTGGTTTGCAATAAAATCTGTATTTAAGCAAGTCTGGGTTTGTCTGTGACATTCACTGCCAAGACACTTCTATGAGTGGTTATTACCCTTGACTTCCAGCCCTGAGTCCTCAGTTCCTGTCTGGGTTGTTTCTCATCTGAGCTGTCACTACTTTTAGAAATTCTATTAAGTGATTATTATTCAGTCAGGTCCTGGGCTTTTGTTGTACCCTAAGGCCCATTTAAAGTCCTGAACTGTCTTACTGGAGACCCCCTTGTCTCATTTAGGGTTATTATTGCTATGTTGAAACACCATCATGAAACAGCATGACCAAAAGTAACTTGGGGAAGAAAAGGCCTGTTTGGCTTATACTTCTACTTCTAGTCCATCACTGAAGGAGGTCAGGGCCAGGACTCAAGCTGGGAGGAACTGATGCAGAGGCCAGGGAAGGGTGCTACTCACAGCTCATTTCTCCTGACATACTCAGCCGGCTTCCTGTAGAACTCAGGACCATCAACCTAGGGATGGCTCTACCCATTGTGGGTTTAGTCTTCCCAATCAATCACTAGTTAAACAAATGCCCTACAGGCTTGTCTATGGCCAGATCTTCGAGGTACTTTTTGAATTGAGATTCTCTTCTCTCAGATAACTATAGCTGTATCAAGTTAATATAAAACTAGTCAGCACCCCCATACATACATGTGTGTGATTTCCAGGCTCCCAAGTCCTTAGAACACAGGCTTTCACCAGTACATAATCCTGTATCTGACTCAGAATCCACTCACATCTCAGACGGTTCCTTTCTATGCTCTGCCCTATTCCAAAAGATCCATCACTAACCCTACTCACTCTCAATAGGCAGGATTTGTGGGCTTGAAAATTAGTTTCTTGAATGAAGAACCCTGGAATTGCCCATCTAATTCCTGGGACCAGAAATAACCTTCCAATAAATAAATAAATAAAATAAGAAAGACGTTTTCATTGATTGGCTCTGAGAGACAGGAGTGAGCCCAGTCAAGCATTTTGTGTGGAAATATGTCCAGGAGGCGTCAGCTGCTGTGCAGAGAACTCACTGGCCAGAACACTGTGCTTGGGGAACAGACCCTCACCCCACCTCAAATCTGCTCCTCTATCGGGCCAGCTGGCAGCTAGCTCAGCCAGGAACTAGATGGCCTGCTTTTGTGAGTAGAAAGCATGGAGTTAGTACAGAGCTTGGCCAGCCCCCAGTAAGCTCTCCTGTTTGGTCAGTGGCCTTGTGGCCCTGCTTACTCTTCACCTAATACAAAGCAGGGATTCCACTGAATGAGGACTGCCTGTGGCCAGCTGAAGTTGATCCTCCCCTACCTGCATGAAGGTCTGAAGAGTAGATTCGTGAAGCGGCTTACTGCCCGGAGCCCTTACTGGCACCAGAAGATCCTGTACAGGTGTGATCCAGAAGCCTGGGCTGCCGCCTCCCAGGGCTTGTAGATTCACTATCTCAGGTGAGAAGAAAAATCCTCACTCCTCCTTTTCACATTCAACTGTGACAGTGTTAACATGCTATATTTGTAGGGTTTTTTTTTTTTTCTCTTTTGTGTTTGTATTGTTTTCTTTTTCAAGACAGGGTTTCACTGTGTAGCTCTAGCTGGCCTAGAACTTACTCTGTAGACCAACCAGGCTGGCCTTGAACTCACAGAGACCTGCCTCCCAAATGCTGGAGTTAAAGATGTGTGCCTGAACTCTCAGTATTGGTTCTGCTGCCTCTCTCTCCATAGTCAAGAGTCCAGGATCCCCACTGCACATACAAACAGTCTCGTGCCAGGGAAAGCATGCTGCCACTTGTACTCTGGTGGCTCCCTGCTGTCCCTTGGTGGGGAGCAGAGCCCATCACAGGACTAGCTCACTTAGCCCAGACTGTGGACATCACCGCAGTGTCAGCTTCCAGATGGACTTCTGACTGGGAAGTAGCCTGACCTAAGTTCCTGCTGCTGCTTCGCGCTAGTTACAGGAGTAACTCCCTAAGTTGTGTGGCCTGTGCCTACCTTTCCTGTGTAGACAAAAGGTTTTGGCCTAGTCTAGCCTTGCAGTTTATATGCATTTTATGCCTGTGGCCTGGCTTAGCCCAAGCTTTGGACCTGCAATCTTGCTTGCTCTCAAATAATTACACAAAGGCTTATGTTAACTATAAACTATTTGGCCTATGGCTCAGGCTCATTATTAACTAGTTTTTATAACAACTCATTTTATTAATTTATTGTATTGCCACGTGGCTTGTGGCTTATCTATATTTTTATATCTTGTTTTTTTGGCCACTGGATATGTCTTTTAGTGACTTTGCCCTCATTTTTTAATGTATGTTTGGATTTCCTGCCTAACTATAAGCTGGTCTGTCATAGATCAAAACAATTGTTTTTATTATCTAATGATAATCTGTAGCATATAGAAAGGTATCTCACCTAGGCCAGGCTGTGGATAGGAGAGATTCATTTAGACTGTGGGGCTAGGCTGGGCCAGGAACTTTCTGTCTACAAATCTGACCCCAGTCACCCTCATCACGCAATGTAAGACTGGCATAAGACAGCTGTCATTCATCTGACATGGGTGCCTCAGTGGTGCCCCAACTTTTTGCTGAGGAGAGAGACTGCCTTTTTGTAAAGGCATTGTATAAGCCCACACTAGGGCTTAGAGGTGGTCTTTTCTGCCTGAAGACAAGCTGCTCAGTTGTGGATCCATGATGGAGACTTGACTAACAGAACAGGCCTCAGGGCCATCTTGTGACCCAGTAATGCCAGCATGTGAGCTCAGGAGCGTCTCAGTAGTTAGCTGTGGGTATAATGGCCTTATGTGGGACTCCAGCTCATAGGACACCAATCAGACATAGTAGCCCTTAGAGAAAGATTACAGACCAGACCTTGACCATTGGAAGATTCTAGCAGCCCTGGCTAGCCACCACTCTTTACAGATCAGAGAGGAATTTCATTAACTCTAAGGCAACATTTCTAAGCCTGGCTCTGTGCAGAACATGATTGAATTCAAGGTGAGTTAACTGACTTTGCCAGGTTTACTCAGTCTACCTGCAAAAGGCTCCAATCAAGCAAAGATCAGGGGATGGCTGGGAGGGTGATGGCAGGTTTCATCTGGACAGTGCCATCTCACTGTCCTCCCACTATGGATAGAGCCAGGTAAAGAAATATTCAAACCCTCACCAGGAGCACCAAGGATGCCTTGTTCACTTTGTTTGGGAAGCATAGGGCCTGAGCTATACTGCATCTGCCTGCTAGCCACCACTTGTTTTCTTTATGTACCAGCCTTTTCCAGCATAAATAAAAGTTAACCTCACACCTCTGCTGAAATTCCTTAGCTCTATACCTCAGCACCTTCACCTTCAGCACCACATGGCACCCCTAGCCCCCCAAATCACATGTGTTCCCTTATCCCATAGAGATAGTTAGCCTCTGGTTTTCCCAATACCTTTGAGAAATCCAAAGCCCAGCCCATTTCCCAGGCTGTTCTCCATGTGTGCTAGTGAGCAGTTTTTTCCCTGGGCAGTCTGTTCAAGGATGGTCAGTCATTTCTGGCTTTGTTATCCCTGAGAATTAGCCACAACCAAAAGTAATGAATGACCACCCACCCCAAATAAGCAACGTTGTCCCTTGTTGCTTGTCTTCTGAGAGTTGTTTGCAATTAGACATATTTTGCTTCACTGATAGGCTCCTTCCTGCCTGCCCTGAAGGTGTGAATATGCCCTACATGGGTGTGTCTCCACCTGTTCCCTATTGCTCTTCCTAGACTTCCTAATCCAGACTGCAACAGTTCTGCAAAGGCACTGGTTCTAGAAGCCCATTGGGGAGAGGAGAATTTGCATAGTGACCATGTGATATGGTTGATTGTTTTCTCAAGTAGATTTGGAGCCAGTTTCAAGATGCTTCTCCTGGCCTGAGGAGCTAGATGGCTCAGTTACTGCACAAGTGTGAATACAGTTCAGGTTCTCAGGCTCATTAAAAAAGGACCCTTAGGACCCTTAGCTGGCCAGCCAGTCTGACCAAATAGGCAGGCTCAGTTCAGTGAGAAAATCTTGCCTAAAAAAAAGATGTGTAGAAAAATTGAGGCAGACACCTGGTAATTTGCAGTTAGAGAGTGGATACAAGAAACTTGTCTAATAAAATATGTCACAGCTTACAGAATTAACAAGTCATTTGAACGCTGGTGGTAGTGCTGACTACCTTAATCCCAGCTCTTGAGAGACAGGCAGGCAGATTGGGAGTTTGAGGCCAACTGGGTTTACAGTGAGTTCCAGCCAAGTCTACAGAGAAATCCTGTCTCAAAAAACAGAAACAAGTCATTTGGATTAACTGGACTGTTGTGAAATATTATTTTCAGTTGTGTTACTTTTGTTTATGCTGTGGAACATTTAATGATGCAAAGATGTGTTGCATCCTTTTATGTTGCATTTATTTAACTTTGAAGCTGTGTTACTGTGCCTGTCTAAAGCATTTGATGCTCTAATAAAGAGCTGAATGGTTAATAGCAAGGCAGGAGAATGGAGCTGGCAGAGAGAGAAAGATACACAGAAGGAAGAAAAGAAAAACACCCAAAGGCAAAAGGTAGATGGGTTAATTTAAGGTTAAAAGCAAAAGAAGTGGCTAGAAACAAGCCAAGCTAAAACTGGGCATTTACAAGTAATAAGCCTTGTGTGTGGTTTATTTAGGAATTGGGTGGTGGGCTTCCCAAAAGAGAGAAGACTCAAAATGCAACCAACAACAATTTGGTGTCCAGAGTAAAGGAAAATCCAACAACATTGGACTGATTCTCACCCTGCAGCTTTCAGTCACTCATTTCTAAGTAGGCCCCTTAATTTCACATATACTATCTGTAGACTCTTACTCTTCACCCTATAATCCCATATACACTACTCCTGGCCTTCCCCCCTACACCCTAGAATCTTCTTTTGTGACCATACTGTGGGTCTTGGGACTTAGTCCCTTCTGAGGCCTGTAGCAGGTTGCAGACAGGAGCAATCTGTCCTTTAGAAACCCAGCATTTGAGGCTGTATATGAAATGGAAATGTGTAGGCTCTATTTAAAATGATTGAGTTTGCTGGAGCAGCGGTTTCACTGTCTAGGGCCTGGTGACTGCCACTGGGGCCCCTTCTACATAGGCCCCTCCTGCTTGGAACAGCCTACCTTGTTGACTCAGCCCTGGTCTTGCTGGTGCTGCCATCCCTGTTTCACAACCTTGTAGCAATTGGGAATCTTAGGAACCCCATGGCAACCTTGTCTTTACAAAGATGACAACCAGAACTTTCCATGACATTTTTGTTGCTTAGATATTTCCTAAAAAATGTAGAAGTGGCTGCTTGCCTTTGCTTCTTTCAGCATTGCCTCGGTGAGCTGACTCTGAATTGAATATTGTTTTGTTCAGTTATCTACTGCTAAGTATTAGGGTTGATCTGGATTTCTCTCACTCTTGCCCCTGGTATCTTAATGGTCTTTGGGTTTTGCTTTTTTTTTTTTTTTTTTTTTTTGCAAGGTTGCTCTGTGTAGCCCTGGCTGTCCTGGAACTTGCTATGTAGACCAAGTTGCCTCAGAGATTGACATGCCTCTATCTCCTGAGTTCTGGGATTAAAGGTGTGTGCTGCCACTTCCTGGCCAGGCCTTGATATTTTTATTAGATGGGTTCTTGTACAAACTTGCTAAGTTTGTTTTTATCTAGTTCTTATGAGATGTACACATGACTAGTAAGAGTATTCTGAATATACACCTGTGTTAGTTATATACACTCTAGAACTGACCAGCTGGAAACTTCTTAGAAAGTGTCTCCTCACACTCAGGCCTTGTTCCCTACAGCTATGACCAGCCATTCTTGGAATCACCTCGGTGTCGAGTACTTTGTGCATTTTATCTTTATTTTCTAGCTAAACCACCAAAGACAGGTTAGAGCTATTTCTGCTCCTGGCCTTATTATTTCTAAGCCCAGCCTATTGTCCCAACAGTGGCTGGTGACAGCTCCCATGCTCCGTGGCTTGCAGGCAAGTGCCTCTCTACTACCTTTTGGGACTTCCTTTCTCACTATGGAGCACTAAGATGCTCTAGGTTTCTGTTTTACATCCAGCTCATATGATGAAGTGCAAAGCACCAGCACCCAGCCAGCCTGTCTGCAACCTGGCCCCTCCTGGCTCTGCCTGTGTGATGACAGTACACCCAAGCCTGGTGGGGTAGATCTAAGAGAAGGCATAGGAGTATGGTGGCAAAGGGACCCAGCCCTCATGTCTCACCTAGATCCTACCTTTTTTCAGGTCACCCGAAAGACATCTAATACCCTAAAGACGCATGGTGAAGCAGGCTAAGTAATCCACAGAGAGGGAGAGGGATTCCAACTGTACAGTGAGTCAACATTCTTAGAAGAATCATAGATTCACAATCATGTGGCAAGCCATGGTCTCATATCTACTCAGCCAGGCAGATGGCTACTAGAGATTTCAATGCAGTGGAGCCAGACATCTCCCTGAGGCCAGCTGAAAGGAACATAGTGAGGGAACCCGTGCCGTGGGGTCCTTCACTCAAGTACCAACAAGCAGCGAGACATGTCAGCAGACAACACATGTCAGGAATGAGCCTGCCCAGCCTCTTCATGGACTGACCCCCACCCAGAGTCTACCTCACACACACCCTGTTCTGGATGTGGGAACAGGGCCAAACCTGCCACTTGGTGCTGAGCAGCCACCTGGAATGCAGCAAAGGGACAGAGTGGATGGCAGAATATAAGAGATGATGACCAAAGGCAAGAGGCCAGGGGAGAGAGATGGACCCCAGGACACGGATGGCCTGAGGGCTGTAGAGGAGGATGCTTAGGTGATGGAAGGACAGGGAGGGACATTTGTACAGGGTGGGACACGGCAGGTATTTCTATAGCTTTCTGCACAGCACATGTGCTTTGAAGGGTCTGTTGAAAGTTGAGTTTTGAGAAACAGTCATGGGCTGGAGAGATGGCTCGGCCTTTAAAGGCTAGGCTCACAACCAAAAATATATGAGAAACAGTTACTGAGTCTGTAGCTCCTGTGTACAGTGTGGGTTCTCATTGTTTCTTTCCAGTGAGATCTTGACTGCAGCCTGCACCACTTGCTATGGCTGGAGAGCAATTCCCATCCTCATCACGCTGTGAAGCAGACATTCTGCACTCAGATGCTCTGAATATCATGAGTAGGCCCTAACCACCCCCCCCACACACACACACACAGGAAGGTACCGGCGCCCCACGAGTGACCTCTCCTGCACTTTGTGCCTGATGTCGGTTACTAGCAGACCAGGTGATAGAGGAGGCTCTGTCATCTTGTGAGGAGAGGCCATCGGGGACGGTGATGCTGACAGGAAAGTGTCTTCATACAAAGCCATGCCTCACAGGGCAACAGAAGGGTCCAAACTAGATGAGAGGAAGTAGGAAGCCACAGCAGAAGGCATTTGACAAGCCTTCCCACCATCCTGCCGGGGATCACAAATTCAGGCTCTTTCCTTTATTCCAGAGAACTCCTTTGGCTCCTCTTCACCTTGATCCATATGTTCTCATCCTGTGGATCACAGCTCTGAGGGTTGAGTGACCCGTCTCAGAGTGTCGAATATCAGATCCATACAAACCTTAACAGTAGCAAAGTTATGGTTATGAAGTAAGAACTAAATCCTATGGTTGGGGGAGGAGGTCACCACAACATAAGGAACTGTATTAAAGGGTCGCAGCATGAGGAGGGTGGAGAATCACTGCTGTAATCCCATTAGAGCTCAGAGCTGGTTCTCTAAAACACCCCAACCCAGCCACACTTCAGAACCAGTACCTTCCCAGTAGCCCTGCTTCTTCAGAATAGATGGTTGTCCAGTGGTCGAGCAGGGGCTCAGCCTCAGGCTTTGCTCACAGCCTAACCATGGAGTCATAGACTCATGGTAAGAGATGGCATAACTTTTGGTCCCTATGCTATTCCTTGATGCTTCAATGAGCCAACATGCACATCCAGGAGTAAGTGAGCATCAGGTAGCCATGGCCCACTGAACAGCATGGGGAGGTGCACACCAAGCCCCCAAACTACCTAGGGTGTCAACTGCGCAGGATTTATACTCCAAGTGCTCTTCTGAGGGATGGAGCCACATCTTTAAAAAAGCACTGGGTCTGTGTGTCAAGCTTATCTAGATTTGTGAGGGCTCCAGGAGGGGAGGGACTAGACTGAAGGGGATCAGACATGGATAAGGACCTCAACCAGCTAGACTCCTAGGGCCTGGGTCCTCACTGCAGCTCGTTCATCCCAAGCCCTGCTGCCGCCTCCCTCCTTTCCCTCCTCCTTGTTATTTTCTTCTCTTTAGGAGTTTCAGGCTGGACACTTGGACCCAGGGAGGTTGGAGGCCTGGGTGTGTCTGCAAGTCTTGGGATTTTACTGCTAAGGTACCTATTCCCCCAGGCACTAGGCACCTTATCCAGACTTATGACACAGCATGTCCATTCTCCCATCACCTCCATGCCAGCTAGATAGTATCCAGTTTCTGGGTGATCAGTACTTTGTGGGTGGTCTGATACCTAGTCAGGAGGCAGCTGTCCCTGCAAGGAGGTTTGGGAGTTAGTCCCGTGCTTACCTAAACTGCAGAAGGAGTGATTGATGGCCCCAGTGGCTCCCTATTTAACCCCGGAAGGTGAACAGTTAGGAGACTACTTGATCTCTTAGTCTCTCGCACCAGGGGCTGACCTAGGCTGCACTGGACTCACCAGAGTTTCTCCTTCAATCCTTATTTTTCCAACTGCTGCCCCTGTGCCCACTTTTGCTTTCTAGGCTTGCTTAAAACATTGCTTCAGGGCCCTCGTCCCATACCTGGAAAAACCACTCTGTTGCCTGTCCTCTCTCGTTCACCTTTGACATACTCCCCCACCTCCATCAGCAGGCTTTTCTGCCTCTATTTTTATTGCGGCAAAATACATATTGCATATAATTGTTTCATGTTTTTCATTACATTTATTTTTGTGTGCATGTGTGTTTATATGCATGGGCATGTGGAAATCAGAAGCCAATCTGAAGGTAATGGTTCTCTCATTCTACCATGTGGGTCCCAGTGATGGAACTCAGGTGGTCAGGCTAGTGCCTTTACCAGCCGAGCCATCTTGAAGACCTCCTTTCGGCCATTTGTCAGCAAATGATTCATTGACATTAAGTACATTTACAGGGTGGCACAGCCTTCACCACTATCCATCACCAACTTTTTAAAACATTAAACTTTAAATCGTTGCTGGCATTAAATAGATGAAATTTTGCAAAAGGTCATCTCTAGGCTCTTGGAAGATTAAGGTTAAAGGCCCAAATTATGCCAGTGTATTGGCAGCTGGCTGTAGCAAGTGGCAAGGGTTGACCACCATAGTACCCACTTTGTTCAGGCCCTACCACAGCTCCCTTGCAGCGTCAAGGCAAGGGATAGTGACCCTGTGGATCTTCAGCCAGTCTACCCAGTCTGGTTATTTTACAGAAATAGGAGGAACTGGGTCTCAGTGTGAGTTTTTACATTAGAGGGACAACAGGATGCAGCCCTTCTGAGGGTACAGCCAGGGAGAAGCTACTGACAAGCTTGTTGGGTGAGGGATGCAAGATAAAGCTTTGGATGGCCACCTGAGAATGGACAGGTCTGTGGTTGGTCCTTGTGTAGGAAGGAGTGTCTGCAGTTTAGGATGTAGCTGAGAGATGGTTCTAGCAGAAGGCCTGTTGTGAGGCCAAAGATGGCCAGGATGATATGATCCTGTAGGCTTTGCTGTTGGTTATAACCTACCCTGATTACCTTTCACACATGGTTACCTTTCGTGGGCAGCCACACCTGCACAGCTGTTAAAACGCAACCTCCTCAGTATGAACAGCACAATATCAAAACCAGAGTACATTCAAATTCCGCAAAGTCTGAGTGTGTATGTCTGTCTGAAGCTGCACACAACTCCACGGAAACACTGCCAGAATCAGCATGGGAGTCTTTGGTCACTGCAACCTCCTGCATACTTTAAGGATGCCCTGCTCCTAACCTCTGGAGACCACCAATCTATTCTCCTTCACTGTAGTTGCTCTGTTTCATGTGTGGTTTGTGTAGAGTTATCCAGTGTTTTATTATGATTTTGAGACTGGCCTTTCCCTGCGACCCATTCAGGTTACCCTGTATGTTGTGGTTTGTTCCTTTTTCTTGCAGACTAGCTTGTCAGAGTATGTGGATGTTGTATAGCTTGGCCATCCATCCACTGAAGGACATTTGGACTGTACAGTTTCTGAGACAGAAGAGAAAGATGGGAAAAAGTATGGGAACAAAGGAAGGGGAAAAGCCTCTCCTGCCTCCAAATCTGCTTGAGCGCTCTGCTAACTGAGAATCCAGAATTTTAGCATATTTAATATTTGCTTAAGGCCTTTCTTCTTTCCCATCTTTTTTTCTACCCCTCCCCCAGTGGTTTCTTTGTGTGACCCTGGCTGTTCTGTTCACTTTGTAGACTAGACTGGCCTTGGACTCACAGAGGTGTTCTTACCTCCCTCTCAAGCACTGGTATTAAAGGTGTGCAGCACCCCCAGCCTTCTTTCCCATCTATAAACCTGCAATTTTCTAGGAATCTCACCAAAAACCCCAGTTGTAGTAAAAAGATATCCTAAACTCTTTATTCAGTTCAAGTGGCTCATAGTTTTACTTTGCAAGATTTTAATCTAATCCGAGGCACCTCCAGAGCCACACTAAAATCTCATTATCAAAAGAGAAAGGGCCAGGTATGATAGTGCACACCTTTAATCCCAGCACTGAGGTGGAGGTAGGTGGATCTCTGTGAGTTCAAAGCCAGCCTGCTCTGCATAGCAAATTCCAGACCAGTTAGGGCTACATAGACCCTGGGCATGGGAGAGAAATTTCTTAGCAAACCTTTTTATATAACTTGAGTGCCACCAAAGTGACACATATGGCTAAGATATATAATTCTGGCTGTCCCTTGAAAAGCCCATACTCACATTAGGGTGTATTTCATTCTTTCCCCAAGTGTCTCATTCTCTTAATTCCCTTGATGAAAATATACATTTGAATAAATGTCTTTTGCTAGGCATGGTAGCTTAGCTCATGCCTTTAATCCCAGCACTCAGAAGACAGAGGCAGTCACGTTCTCTGTGAGTTTGAGGCCAGCCTGGTCTGTGTAGCCAGTTTAGGCAGTGAGACCCCCCATCTGTTAAAAAAAAAAAAAAAAAGAAAGAAAGAAAGAAAAGAAAAGTCTTATATTTAGCAACTCTTAGGGTTAGAGATAAGGCTCATCCAGTGGTCGCCATGTAAACACAAAGACCTGTTTGGATTCCCAGCACCCACTTAAAAAGCCAGTTGTGACAGCACACCCCTGTAATCCCAGCACTGGGAGCTCACTGGCCAGCCAGTGTAACCAATTGGAGAGTTCCAGGAACAATTAGAGATGCTGTCTCAAAATGAGTTAGGTAAAGAGGTTTGGAGAGACAGCTCAACAGTTAAGAACATTGACTGATTTTCCCCCCAGAAGTTCCAAGTTCAGTTCCCAGCCCCCATGAGGTGTCTCACAACCATTTGCAACTCCAGTTCCATGGGATCTGATGCCTTCTTCTGGCCTCCACAGGTGTCAGGCTTGTGCATAGTATACAAACATACATGTAGGCAAAACACCTGACATCAACATCTGCTTCCATGTGTATGTTCACACATGCATATGTAATTTTAATTGCAATTCTTACTTTAAAGGTACGTATATTCTCAAGTGCCTTTCTATTTTTAACGAGCTCCAACTCTGCCTGTGTTAGCTTGGAAGTCAAGGATTGAGTTTGACCTGAGTTGAAGTTCCTATAGAATAAAGGAACACCCAAGCGTGCTGAAGGAGCCTGGGAAGCTGAGTCTCAGTCCCTGCTGCCAACAACAGTTTCCAGGGTTCTTTTTCTATCACAAATAAAGCTGTTATTAACATTCATATGCAAGCTTTTGAGGGAGCAGACATTTTTATTTCTTTGGAACAAATACCAAGGCATGTAATCGCTGGTCATATGTTTAAGTGTATGTGTAACTTTATTAAAGCTGTCAAGCTGTTTCCAGAGCAGCTGCACCATTTTACATTTCCAGCAGCAACACCAAGAGCTTCAGTCTTTCTGCATCAATGCCCAGATCGACTGATGCAGTGATGAGCAGAGAGGTGGCTCCATACAAGACCTGTTCCACTCCTAGGACTTGTGCTAAGGAGGGAGGATCAAGGTTACAGGTAGAGATAAGGTTTCTGAACATTGTCCTGAGCAATAGATGATTCTGGATGATTAAATAACCACCTGGCTCCATAAACATGGAAGAGGGCGATGAAGAGTCAGAGAGACACGCCATGGGTACTTAGCCTGCCCTTGTTGATGGAAGGTGGGCATAAACTTCAGAAGATCTATTTTTGACTTCTGGCTTAGACTGCGGAATCTTTTTGCTGTCATAAGACTCTTTGTTACAGTTTATTATGGAGGTAATGGGAAATGATAGCAGTTTGAACAGGATTGTTTTGTTTATTTTTTTAAACAAGGTCTACTGTTTAGACTGGTCTGAAACTCACAGAGATCTGCCTACCTCTGCCTCCAAGTTCAGGGATTAAAAGTAGCCCACCACATCTGCCCTCAGTACTTTTTTTTTTGGTCCCTTCTAATACATATGTCTACTTCTAAGCCACAATAATCAATACGCTGATATCTTCCAATTTGACTCAGTCTTACTGTCTACCCAGCCATAGTGCTGAATCACACAGATTGAGGGCTTGGTCTCCATGATTATCCCCTCTTCAGTATCAATCACAAGCACCAGGTGTTATAAATTGGGTTCCCTTAACTCTCTCTGCTCGGGTCATTTAATTTGCTTGGACAACTTATAGAATTGAGGAAAACTCCTGTGTACTTTAATGGCATGCGCAGAATATGAAGGATTCATATTTAAAAGTACACTCCTGAAGCTAGAGCCCTGGATAACTGTCCAGAACCTCCTGAAACAGACCTATGTCTTAATGGGGTTTAATGAAGGCTCATTCATTGGTGGTCAGTCTGACTTTCAGCCCTTCCCTGTCCTGGGAGGTTTGTGGGACCAGGCGAAAAGTCGAGTCCTCTGATCCTGCCTTGCACTTTCTAGTGGCCATTCCCCAGAATCCACCAGCTGCAAAATTATCTCATCAGCATACTAAAGACTGTCATTCCAACAAGTTCTGAGGGGTTTGGAGTCTGCATGGCAAGAATCTGTAGGAGGCACAAATATATACTTCAAAACATCATAGTAGCCAGTAATTCATTCTTTTCTATAGTCTTATTGTCCTTCTCACATGGTTTGGCTCAGAGCAGAAGTTTTTAATGTTGATGAGATCCACTTATGAATCAGGCAGCTGGTGTCAGGTGTTAAAAAAAAAAAATCTTTTTCTTATCCTGGATCTTGAAGATCTTCTCCCACCATTTTCTTGAAGGTTCGTTGTACTTTAACATTTAAGTCCTTAGTCTGCTTTGAGTCAATTTGTATATAAAACCTGAGGAGTTTGTTTTGTGGGCCTTTCATTGTTTCATGATGTCTTCTTATCCAGCACTGTTTGTTGACAGGACCATCTTCCCTCCATCGAATCACCTTTTCCCTTTTCAAAGTGAGTTGAGGGGTCTGGCAAGATGTCTCAGCAGGCAAAGGTACTTGTCATCAAACCTGACAACCTGCATTTGAGTCCTAGAACCTACATCCTCTGAGAGGCTGGACTCTGACAACTTGTCCTCTACTTCTTCATGTGCATACGTGTGTGCATATACCTACACGCAATTAATTAAAGGCTGGAAAATGAAGTTTTTGTAATAGGAGTGGATCAGAGTCCAGAGGGACATCCTCTGAGATTTCTGGAATCTTTGTGGTCCTGAATAAATTGGACCAAGGAAATATAGATAGTGATAAAACTGAGACAGTTTAAGAAAAGGGCTGGGTGTGGGGGTGCAAGACTTTAGTCCCAGCACTAAGGAGGCAGAGGCAAGTTTGGTTGGATCTCTTAGGGATTTGAGGTCAGCATGATCTAGATACTGCGTTCCGGGACAGCCAAGGCTGCATAGCAAGACCTTCAAAAAATAAATAGAAAAAGGAAAGGTACTCCAAAATGGAAGTGAGATGTGACAGATCCAAGGCCCAAAGCCTCACCCCCGGAGCCATGACTTACATATTGTGCATCCTCTCCCACCCACTTTTGTGTATATCATGATTTTCTAGAGCAGGGTCTGTCCCTTACTGGTGGCCCTTATGAGGAATGGTTTCCAGTCTTTCTGGTAACTAGCTTTTATGTCAATCTTGACGCCTTTTTCTCTTACGACAACCTACCCTCTTGCTGTCGAGTGCTCTGTGTACTCTCAGTACCAGGAAAGCTGGAGCAGTAGGATCCCTTGGCCACATGAGTGCAAGAGACTGTTCTGGGACAACAAAACACCCAGCCAAAGGAGGAGGAGAGCACTGGGCATGCTTATTCTCTATTTCTGAGGCTTTTCAGTTTCACTCATCTGCATATCTACCCTTCCATCAATACCACCATCTTAACTCTATAGCTATGTTAGAAGCCTTGACATCATGAACCTTTTCTTCATGGCTTATTCTGCTTATTGTATATAAGCCCTTTCTATATAAATTTTAGAATTTAGAACAAATATGTATATCTATAAAGAGCCATATTAAGGGTTGTGTTTTCAAGGCAAACTCTTGCTCCCACTCCAGCCTCCTGAGCGCACTGTTAACATGTCCAGCACCTTGTTGAGACTCTAATCTATGAATTAGATTAAACCTATAAGTCGATTGGAAAGATGTGGCCTCTGAAGACTCTAACATGCCCAAGCATGGCAAACACGGCAGATAGGCTTTCTACTTCCCTTTTCCTTGCTAGAGCCCCCAAGGTCCATTACCCTGTTTGGCCACTGACTCATTCCTGAAGCAAAATACCAAGATCCAACCATCAAATTTTGTTATTTGGCTAATATGTCCACTCAGAATTTACCAACTCACCCTAGGACAGACTACCCCTCTTTCCTTAAAACCCCGCTCCTATGGGAACTTCTGCTCTTGCTTCTTTAGCTTGCACCTGATGCTTTCACTGCCTTTGCAGCCCCCCCATGGGGGGGCGCTTGCCCCTCTGGGGTCATAAATCTTTGTGCTGAGAATTTGGTGTCTGGGTGTGTCCTGGGCCGATTCCTGGGGCCTGACCTTCCTTCAGCCTCTGCCATGTTGTGTCTTCCAGCCCATAGGCATGGTGTGTTTGCAGGTATTCACATCAGTTGTTTAGGTCATTATTTCTCTTGTTATGAACACCATGACCAAAAGGGTTTATTTCATCTATAGCTTAGAGTCCATCACTGAGACAATTCAAGGCAGGAACCTGGAGGCAAGAGGTGCTGCTCACTGGCTTCCGTGGTTCTCCCTCTCCCCCATCTCTGTCTTTTTCCTTCCCTCTGTCCCTCCCTCCCTCCCTCCATCCTTCCTTCCTTCCTTCCTTTTTTGTTTTTGATTTTGTTTTGTTTTTAGAGACAGGCTGTCTCTGTGAAACAGTCCTGGCTCCCTGAAATTTGATTTGTAGACCAGGTTGGCCTCAAACTCCCAGAGATCCATCTGTCTCTACCTCCCAAGTGCTGAGATTAAAGGCCTGGCTTAGCCTGCATTCTTACACCATCTAGGACTACCTGCTTGGGCTGATACCCCACGATGTGTTAAATGGACCTTCCCACATTAATCACTAAGAAAATGCCCCACGGGCCAGTCTTATGGAAGCATAGTATTCTCAATTGAGGTTCTTAGCTAACTAACTTTTACCAGGTTGACAAACCCAACTAGGATAATTAAAATTTTATAACTTCATAAATTCTGGACTGATAGAGTAAACATATATTCCCATATATATGTAAATATATATTTATGATTTATTACTAGAGAAGCTTAGAGGCTGTGTCCAACAGTTGCTGTCTCCAAATGAAAGGCCAAGAATGTAATAGTTTTTCAGTCCATAAGGCTAGATGTCTCAGGTGATCTTCAATATATACTGAGATTCCAAAAAAGAAGGTACTAATACCATGAAAGAATGCCTCAGCATGGATAGATGAACTTACCAGCCAGTCTGAGGGCAAGCAGGCAAAGACCAGAAGCTTGCCTCCTGCCATCACTTTCTACATAAGCTGTACTGGGAGGTGTGGTGTGGGTTTACAATGGGTCTCCTGACTTCAAATGATTCCAAGAAAAAATGCCTCACAGGTGTGCCCAGATGCTTGAATTTTAGTTAATTGTTGGCAGAGTCAAGCTGACAAGTAATATTAGCCATTGTATATATTAATTTTGGTGTTTTCTGTTAATTTACAGATGAACACGAACTGCTGTGTGTGTGTTTTAGATCCAGTGAACTTACTAAACTTCCTCATCTAGGAACTCATGTTGCAGTGTCTAGAACTTCAAGTACTGTGTGGGGAAGGACTGGGAGCACATTGCCTTCACATCTCCAGAACCGAGAGGGAAATTATCCAGTCTGTCACTACTAGGTACACTTTTTCATAGACTCCTTAAGGACTGAAGAAATTTCTCTTCCTTCCTATTTGCTAAGCCCAAAAGATCATGCTATGAAGGTTTGGTTCCCAGTGCACCAGTGTTCGGAGTGGATATTTTTGTAATTGAACCACAAAGATGCTAGTTATGATGATGGATTAGTTCACCAATGGAGCCTGGAGCTGATGAGCTATTAGAGTCAATAGAAACAGAAGATAGGGTTAATGAGAAGGGGAGGACCATTTTTTTTTTTTTTTAAAACTTTATTTATTTATTTGCCTTGGTGTTTTGACTGGAACTGGAACTACAGACAGTTGTTAGCTGCCATGTGGGTGCTGGGAATCGAACCCGGGTCCTCTGGAAGAGCAGACGGTGCTCTTAACCGCTGAGCCATCTCTCCAGCCCCGGGGAGGACCATTTTTAAAGGTTATTTATTTGTATGTGGTAACTATATGCACACGTGCCCAGGTGCCCCTGGATGAGAGGGCATCAGATCTCTTGGAGCTGAAGTCACAGGCAGTTGTGAGCTACCATGTAGGTTCTGGGAATGCAGCTATGCAGGGGCAGCACAGTCTTAATCACTGAGCCATCACTTCAGCCTAGGGGAGCATCTTGAGGGACATACAGTTGAAGGTTGTATCTTATCTCAGGTCCCTTCTTAATTTCTTCCCTTCCTCATTTCCCCCTTCTCTCTCTACCTCTCTCTACTTCATGGCTTTCTTCCTGTACTTCTTACCTCACTATGACCCGTCAACAGTGAAGCCAAGCGACCTGAAATTGAAGCCTTTGGTCAGATAAATCCCTCTGACTTTAAGTGGAAATTCTCAGCTTGTCTCGTCACAGTGGTGGCAATCTAAAAGACTCATGGATGTGCCCCCATGCACATTCACACCTGCCTTCTTAGGAGATTTATTTTAAAAATTTATTTCTACTTTATATGTATAAACATTTACTTGGTATGTACTCCATGTATCTGCCTGGAGCCCAGGGAGGCCAGAAGTGGGCATTTTTGTGAGGACACCTGACAGGGGTGCTGGGGACTGAACCCAGGTCCTCCACAAGAACAGAAAGTACTCTTTACCTCTGAGCCATCTCTCCAGCCCCTTGGTAGATTTCTTTAAAGATGGGGTTTCATTATGTTGCCAAGGCTGATTTTGAATTTCTGAGAATGAACGATCACTTTTTTCCTGAATCAGTCTCCTGCATGGCTGGAAAGACCTGCTTGGATCACCCCAGGCCTGGCTGATGGCTCTCTCTATTTTCACCCTTAATGATTTTCTTTCCTCTAAGATCAATTCTTCAGCATTAATAGAACCATTCCTGCTGATATTAATCAGAACTTAAATGTTTCTAACCAATACTTATTCAATGACCCCCTCTTTTACTTTCAGTATATCTATCTGGAGTGGATTTCTTGTTTAGTGAATCTTTTGTTTTTTGTTTAGTGGGTTTTTTTTTTTTTTTTAAACTTTATTTATTTATTTATTTGCCTTGGTGTTTGCCTGGAACTGGAACTACAGACAGTTGTTAGCTGCCACGTGGGTGCTGGGAATCGAACCCGGGTCCTCTGGAAGAGCAGACGGTGCTCTTAACCGCTGAGCCATCTCTCCAGCCCGTTTAGTGGGTTTTTTAAAAGTTAGATTTCTATATATAGCCCTGGCTGTCCTAGAACTCACTATGTAGACCAGGCTGGCCTTGAACTCATAGAGATCCACCTGCCTCTGGACTGCTGGGACATAGTAAGTCTACTTTGTCAGTCTCTTTTAATTGGTGCAACTTTAACTATTGGTAAATTAGGTACTTGTCTGCTTTTTGATGTTTGGTCTTTTATTTGGCTCCTTTGTTCATTATTCCTGTTTTCTTTCTTCTGGCTTTCTTGCAAATGTTTTAACCACTTAATGATTTCCTTCTGGTTTTATACTGTTCCACTGTGTTGCTCTCTCTAGTTGTCGTGGTGGTTGCTCTTGGCATTTCCTGATACATCTGTGACTTGGTACAGTGTTGGTGTCCAAACCATATCATTGCTAGTAAGTGTGTGAACCTTAATTCCATTAATGTGCCTTTTACTGCTCAGATTTAAGAATGTAATTGTTGAAGGATTTCTTTAACACCAAATCACCACATCAGATGGTATTATAATTTTTGTTTTAGCCATTGAATGTGATTAGAGAAATTCATGAGTCAACTGTCTGTTTTGCTTACATATTTTTATTCTTTACATAAGAAAGATGTTTTAGGGGCTGGAGAGATGGCTCAGCGGTTGAGAGCACCGGCTGCTCTTCCAGAGGACCCGGGTTCGATTCCCAGCACCCACATGGCAGCTGACAACTGTCTGTAGTTCCAGTTCCAGGCAAACACCAAGGCAAATAAATAAATAAAGTTTTTAAAAAAAAAAAAAAAAAAGAAAGATGTTTTATTCGTGTGTGTGTGTGTGTGTGTGTGTGAGAGAGAGAGAGAGAGAGAGAGAGAGAGAGAGAGAGCTAGAGTGAGCACGGGTAGGGGGTACACAAGTATGCAGGCACCCACAGAGACCAGATGACACATCAAATCCTTGAGTTTGGAGTTCCAGGCACTTGGGAGCAGCAAGTGCTCTTAACTGCGAAGCCGTCCCTCCAGTCCCAGCCTTTTCTCCATTGCTCTCCTTCCTGACACCTTTTGCTGTCGGGACATTCATTCCCTGCGGTTAGGTTGCCACCAGCCAATTCTCCTTTTTCTTCCATATTCCGGGAGTGGCTTTGCTGAACATGGAGTTTTCAGGGAAGAGCACTTTAAAGCTGCTTTGCTTCCTTCTGATCGCCATGGATTCCAGGGAGACTTGCTGACATGTGGACTAGTGTTCTGTGGGTAACATACTAGCTTCTCTTGGGCTGCTGTAACTTTTCCCCTTTGCTTTGGGTTTTTAGACATTAAATGATATGTTGTGAATTGATTTGGGTTTATATTATTTGGCATTTAATTTACTTCTTATAATTGGGTGTGTGAGTCCTTTGTGAAAATTGAAGTGCTTTCAAACATTAAGTTTTAGATTTTTTCCCCTTTGGTTTTTCCATACAGGGTTTCTTTGTACAGGTAGGCCTGGCTGTCTTAGAACTCATTTTGTAAGCCACGCTGGCCTTGAACTCAGATCCACTTGTCTCTGCCTGCTGAGTGCTGGGATTAAAGGCTTGTACCAACATGCCCAGCCTGGATATATTTTTTTTATTTTTTAAATCTCTATACTCTTTCCCCTTTATGAACTCCAGTGATAAGAATGTATGTAACCTGAAGTTTTCTGACCCTTATGGGTCCATGGTCCAGAGAAATCTCTCCCACCCACAGTCCCACAGCTGCTTATAAAATAATTACAAACTGTTGGCCTATGGCTCAGGCTCATTACCAACTAGCCCTTACAACTCAACCCATTCTTATTAATCTATTCTATTACCACATTTCGTGGCTTTACCTGTGTCCCATTACATCTTGCTTTTAGGGCAGCTGGATCACATCTCTCTAACTCAGCCCTTCTTCTCCTTTATCTCACTTGGATTTCCTGCCTGCCTCCACGCTGCCTTGCCAAAGGCCAAAACAACCTCTTTATTAACAAATGGTAATCAAGTATATTCACAGCATACAGAAAGACATCCCACGTCACTCTTCCTTTTCTGTCTAATCAAAAAGGAAGGTTTCAATTTTAACATAGTGGAATTCAAATAACAAAACAGTTATCAAGTAAGAATTACAATTACAATATGTAGTTTATATATAGCAAAATTAAAGAAAATATTCTACCATCTGTCTTATATTTATGAGTTTAAAGTTTCATTTAATTTACCTTTTATCATGACTAAGGAAAACTATAACTATCTAGTCTTCAACTCCATCAAAGACCTAAGAATGAAAATATATTACCTGAGCAAACAGGAAGTGCAAGAAAGCAATTTCCAAAATTTAGCAAGACAAGATAGCGACAGTTGGCTGCCTGGACAGTCACCCAAAGCTTTTCTGCAATGTTGGGGCGTCCAGTATTCTGGCTATAGGCCTAGAATATCTGACAGACATTCTCAGAAGCAAGACATTCTGAGAAATTGTTTTGTCCTGTCTTGGCAGGTTTCAGCAGTCTCTTATCCTTCGTCCTGCTCATCCAGATTGGACAGCATGCTTACTGTCAGCAGTCCAGGCAAGGGCAGTTCTTTGCCCAGTAGGCCATTGTCCACGAAGGAAAACAGACTCCTTGTGGAGAGTCTTTGATGCCCAACACCATCTCGGGAAAGGAATGGTGCTGTCAGGAGTTATTGTGTCTCACTGTCCAGAAAAGTCTAAGTTATTAAAGCATCTTAAATGCTGTATTCTGTAGGTCTTTGAAGTGTTTGAAGATTACTTATCTAATTGAAATATCTTTGTATACCTAAAAACCTAACTAAAATGACTATAAGTTTGATTATCATAGATGACTATTGATCTGTATTTTGTTTTAAACTTTATTTATTTATTTATTTATTTATTTATTTATTTATTTATTTGCCTTGGTGTTTGCCTGGGACTGGAACTACAGACAATTGTTAGTTGCCATGTGGGTGCTGGGAATCGAACCCAGGTCCTCTGGAAGAGCAGACGGTGCTCTTAACCGCTGAGCTATCTCTCTAGGCCCTGATCTGTATTTCTTAATTATACATTATAATTTTAAATGAGTTGCATAAACATCTTAAACAAGAGTAAAATATAAAGTATAACAAATTAACTTTAAATTTGTATCAATATACCAAAATTTATATCATTGTAAAGTATTTAAAACAAGTAGTTGCTTTTTAAATGTAGTTTCAATAATCTACCTTTTTATTCTATCATACTTTTATCTCCTTTTATTCATCTGAATCTGTTTTATTGCATATCTGTAATTATATTCTGACCATTGCTTTAAACTGCAGCATGGCTAGGATGAAAGTAGCCCTAGATACTGGCTGTACCTTGTTTGGCTTTTCAACATAGCAGAGGTACCAATGAGTCACACTTACCACTCCAATTCTGGGAAGCAGTATTAAGTAGCATGGAGCTGTGTTTTTAAGCCCACGGCTGTGCTCCCAAATGGCTGGGAGAAGCCTCTTTGCAGCTCAGCTCATGGCTGCTGGTGGCCGGCTACATCAGACAGGCAGTTGTTCGCAGACACATCCTTCCGCTGCTGCTGGCATGAGACTGTGAGACCAGGAAGCCCAGTGTGGCTCCATTTCTGTTTGTTCAGAATCCTCTTTAAGCTTTTTCATTGCCCAATGGTGGGCACCATTTATAGCCAGAAGTTTTCTGACACATCTGGGCCTGAGGTCCAGAGAAATCTCTCCCACCCATAGTCCTGCAGCTGGTTATAAAATAATCACTCAGAGGCTAATATTAATTACAAACTCTTTGACCTATAGCTCAGGCTCATTACCAACTAGCTCTTACAACTTAACCCATTTCTATTAATCTATGTATTGCCATGTGTTTGATGGCTCTACCTGTGTTCCATTACCTCTTGCTTTCTGGGCAGCAGGCTGCAGCATCTGCTCTGACTCCACCCTTGTCTTTATTTCTGCTTGGATTTCCCACCTGCTTCTAAACTGCCTTGCCATAGACCAAGACAGCTTTTTTTTATTAACAAATGCTAATAAAGCATATTCATTGTGTACAGAAAGACATCCCATATCAAAAGTAGGATTATCTGCTTTTCCCTGTACATTCCTGAGGCTTTGTTCATTTCTTTTTCTGGTCTGTGTTCTCTGCTTTTGATGAGTAAATCCCATTGGCCTGTCTTGAGGGCTGCCAATCCTGTCGTCACCAATGTATTTTTGAGTCTATGTAGCAAGGCTTTAAATCCAAGGACTACATTTTTCAGTTTTATAATTTCCATTTGATTCTTTTCACAAAACATAAATGTAGGAACAGGAGATATGGCTCAGCACTTAAGAGCATGTACTGCTCTTCCCGAGGACCCAAGTTCTGTTCTTAGCACATGTGGCTCATAACCAACGACCTGTAATTTTAGCTCCAGGGACTCTAGTTTCCTAGTGCACCTTCATATACATGTCAATACCTCACACAGAGATATACAATGCATATACAAAATGATAAATCTTTAAAAATAAACTTACAAAAGCCGGGTGTGGTATCTTTTTTGATATTTCTTTTATTTTTATTATGAATAAAGTCATTTTTTGATCCATGCATTCCCCCTTGTTCAAACTCCCTTTGGGTGTGGTATCTTAACACCTTCAATTCCAGCACTTGGCAGTTGATCCCTGTGAGTTTCAGACTATCCTGGTCTACATAGTGAGTTCTAGGACAGCCAGGTAGGCCTACATAGGAAGATCCTGCCTCAAAGAAAAAAAATTAATCAATAAACGTATCAAATGTTTTGCTGAGATTTTTTATTTCTACACTTAATTCAAAATAATCCATAATTGTTTGCCAGAACATTTTAAAGATAGCTGCCTTCAAGTCTCTGCAATATTCTAGTGTTGAGTCCTCTCAGCGTGGGTATCGGTCGACTGCTTCTCTTCAGTTGTGGCGTTCCTGGTTGTTGGTATTGTGCATGATCTTAGATTATATCATGGAAACTGTGGTGATTTTATTAGGGGATTCTCACTCCTGTCTTTGTTATTTTTGCACGTACTCATCCTTCTCAGGTGTAACCTAAGTGAGCATCTGGACTGTTTTTGGGAAATAGTTGACCTGGAGGTTTCAGAGGCCCTGTATTACTGTTGTGGTGTGCTGCTTGCCACAGCAGATGATCCTTCCACCGTGCCCGGCTCTGGTGGCACTTGGTGGAGAGATGGGTTGTACTGACTCCTCCCTCTCTTCAGTGCTCTTGGGAGGGAGCCCTGGTGGGCCCTCTTCCCAGTCCTCCGAGAAGATGCAGATTTTCCTGTGGCTTCTTCTCTTTTGTTCCCTCAGAGCTTTTGTACTGCAGGGCTCTCTGTCTAACCTGAGCATATGGGAAGGAAGACAGCCACCCAGGAGACTTGCCACAATGGAGCGCTTAAGACCTTCCGTCCCAGCCAGCCTGCTGCCTCCTTCCAGCTCTCGGGTTCCTTTGTGTGTGTTGACTGACATCAAGGACCTGAGGAAAGTGAGTCTGCACTGTCTTGCTCTCACACTGGAAGTCCTGTTTGGCCACATTTAACCATTACATCATGGTATTTTTTTTTTTTCTCTGCAAAGAGGGTAGTTGTGGGTGGCAGTCCTTATAGACAGTTCCTGGGCTTTAGACTGCCAAACAGTTCTGTCATTGTGGAGGCTGGTGAGAGCAGGCTTGGGTGTACTGCAGAAGTCATGGACCAGAAAAACCAGACAGCAAGAGCTCACTGTGTGTCCATGGGAAGGAGGAGCCCATTCCCACAGAACCTGCCTGCTCGCCACGGAATCCCAGAGGCTCTGGGAACAGCATGGCAAGTCCAGCGCTGGGGACGGGGGAGAGAAGGACAGGAACAAGGAAGGCGAGAGAGCCTCTGAGCCCTGGACTCTGATGTCCTCTTGTGGGCCCAGAGTAGCTGCTCCCTCTGGAAGCTCTGAGGCCCTACCCAAATCTCCACAGATCAGAAACTGCCATAACAAGGAAGAAAGACAGAGCTGGGCACGGGGCCAGGAGGGATTTGTAGGGAGCAAGGTCCCTGGGAGGAACAGGAGGGAGCGGCACTCAGGAGCAGAAGGTGGCCACTCTCAGCCTTCCATCCTCGGATAAAAATACCAGCTTGCAAAATCAGCTGCTAATCTTGTTGCTAGGTAGAGTTCAGCTCCTGAATTGCTATTCTGTGCTAAGTTTGGCTGAACAGCTTTTCCTGGGAATCAGACTCTCTGCCTGCTAGCTCTGGGCCCCTGGAGGAGGCGCAAGAAGGCAGGCATTTGGTTGTTGCTTTTATGGGGTGTAGCCTGGTTATTATCAGCTCTCCCACCTCCCACTCTTAATGCCAGACAGACAGACAGACATGAAAAACAAAGTCACAGATCCCACCAAACTATAGAAAAGAAGAGCTGGACTATGGAGAAGGAGTAGTCTTGGTCCAGCAAAGCTGCCTTCAACTGTCTGGGGGAGCTGTGGAGGCTGTGTCTCAGATGCTTTAGACACACAACATACAAGAAACTGATCGGGGTGGGGTGTGGGCAGGTAGACACCAGGATGACCACCCTAAGAGCTGCATGGACCTGAGCAGGCTCTAGGCACCAGGAAGGCTTTCAGAGAAAATGGCCTTGTCCCCTCCACTTCCGTCTGCATGTCTAACCCTTGAGGTGACCTTGTTTGAGGCATGAAGGGAAGACGCATGGCTTCTCTAGCTGAGATCTGGGCAAGGGGACAGGAAGAATGGATGGGAAGCTGTGTGAGGGGCCCAGGATAGGCTACTGCAGGGTCAGGTACTCACAAGTGTCTCTTAAGGATTGTACTTAAAGTATGAAATCAGAATCTTAGCTGGACCCAGGAAGGACTGCAAATGCCAACCGGGCCACATGGGTTTTCAGGGCTCTTCACAAGGAGGGACAGTGCCATCCAGAGAAGCCAGCCACATTTTAGGGGCTCTTGATGGTTTCTCAGACCTTTAGGGACCTGTGGGGCAAGAATCCAGAGAGAGCTTGGGACCTTGAAAGGTGTCTGAACTTCCCAGGTTGTGCCCATACAGGATCTATATAGCAGTGGCATCTGCAATGTTTTATTCAACCCTTGGGGACTCAAATACAGCTCTCCAGCCCTCGCCATGGTCTGCCGTTGTCAGCATCTTCCTTGTAGGAAGGCCACCAGGATGCCGATAGGAGGACACTGAACCCCTTTTCACCCTCTGGCCTCTTAAGGGCCAAGCTATGGTGGTTCCTTGGAGTTTGGTGTCAGAAAGTTATGCTATGCTCTTGGACTCCAACAAACTTCCAACTCCTACCGTCCACAAAGACACCTCATTGAACTAGCCAGTCTACATGTTCAAATCCCACTTGTAACCTAAGATAGGCTTGTCAGCAGATGAGTTCTGACTGACTATGAAGGCCAAAACAGGAGTTACCCCATCCTTTACCAGCTCTTCTGTCCCCGAGAAATGAGACTGTCTCCTTTGGGAGCCATTCAGGAAGAGCTGTGTCTCACCTTGATCTGTTGCCAGAACTCCCTGGGCTGCCCGTGTTCCTGCCCTTTCCTCGGACCATCCACTCGCAAGAGGAGAGACAAGTGCTGTGGAGTTGCTGAGTCTCCTCATGTGAATTGGTGTGCCAGGATTAAAGAGCTAGCGGCACTGGAGCTTGAGGCAGGAGTGAGAAGAGTCTCTATTTCCCCAGGAACGACCCTGTGGAAATAGAAGAGCCCCGAATGCCTGTTTCAACTAGAACATGTCCCTGGCATGGTGGGGTCTGGCCATAGCTACAGAGGGCTTTGTACAGCACATTTTCTCCCCTCGAAGCAGGAGGCTGGAGTGTAGTCTGCCCTCCCTCATCTGGGACACCAGCTGTTCTTTTTGTTTGTCCCTCTAATAACAGCTTTATTGAGGTATAATTCACATAGCATAAACTTCATTGTTCTAAGTGTACAATCCAGTGCGGTAGGATAGTCACAGCATTCTGCAGCCCTTACCACTTCCTAAATTTAGACTGTGTTTTTTACCCCAGAAAGAATCCTGTATCCACTGACAGTCACTCCCATCCCCACAAAGCCAAATCAGTCAAGCTATTCACTAATTCTGCCTCTTCAAATGTACCTATTTCATAGAATAAAGTTGGACCTCTATCTCACATCACAAAGAGAAATTAGCCCCAGATATATCAAGCCCTAAATATAAGAACTGGTGGTACACAGCTCTAAAGAAAACAGAAGTCTCTTCACAACTTTGGATTTGTCTGTAGCTTCTTTGGTGTGACATAGATCAAGTGATCTTTATTTAAACCAAGACGCCAAGATACAATATCAAGAGGGTAAAACATAACCTATACTTCCACCTGCAGGATGAAGTAAAATATTTGTATCATATATCTAACACATGTTCAAGGTCAAGAATGTACAAAGAAGCTGAGGGCGGTGGCACACCTTTAGTCCCAACACTCAGGAGGCAGAGGCAGGTGGTCTCTGAGTGTGAAGTCGGTCTGATTCACATGGTGAGTTCCAGGACAGCCAAAGCTACATAATAGAGAGAGCCTGTCTCAAGAAAAATTGTATGTAGCTGGTTCTTTGCTCTTTGGGGGGAGGGGCTGCCACCCAGCTTCCAAATAAATCACACAAGGAGGCTTATTCTTAAGAATACTTGGTATGGGGTTGTTTGTTTCCAGCTAGCTATTCTTCAATCATCCTGTCTGAACTTGCATCTTTCTCGATTCCTGTGCACCGCCCCCCCCCCCCGCCCCTTTGCTGGCTGGCTGGGCGGCTGGCCCTGCAGTCCTCCTCTCCTCTCACTCCTGAGTCTTCTCTTCCCAGTTCCCTCCTCTTCCTGCCATCCTGGTTCTTCTTTCTCCTGCCTCGCTATTGGCCATTCAGCTCTCTATTAGACCAATCAGGTGTTTTAGACAGGCACAGTAACACAACTTCACAGAGTTAAACACACACAACACATCTTTGCATCATTAAACAAATGTTCCACAGCATAAACAAATGTAACACATCTTAAAATAATATTCCACAATTGTAGAAAGAACCTCTCCTACTTAAGACAAAAGAAACAAGCTAATGAAAAATGTGGGCAAAAGTATATATTTCACACATACTCAAATGTCTAAACTCTCAAGAGGAAACTGAAGGTGTTGGTGAAGCTGTAAAGTAGGGAAGGCTTCATTCACTGCCGGGAGGGGGAATGGTGCCGCTGCTGCGGGGAACACTGCCACTTGATCACTTAAACACAGACTTGTCCTATGACTAGGGAGTTCACTTCTGAGTACAGACCCAAAAGAATTAAAACTACTCAGATGAATACTTGCAGTCAGTGTAGTAGTATTCATGATCACCCAAATATGAGAGAATCCCAAGTATCCAACACCTGTTGAATGGATGCACCAATGTGGCACATCTTTGTAATTACTGTCATTATGCCATAAAGAACTTGTGGACAGAGAAAATGTTCCTTTGCCTAGAATGCACAGTCCTGAGTTTGATCCTCAGCACCAAATAAAACCAGGCAATAGTGGTATATGCCTTTAACCTGAGCATTTGAGAGGTAAAAGTAGGGGGATCCGAAATGTAAGGCCATTAGCTACCTAGGGAATTTGAAGGCAGTCTCCTGTAGAGGCTGGGAGGAGGAGGTTGTTGAGATCATGGTATGTATGGCACAAGTTCTGGCATGGGTGAACCTTGCAGACATGCTCAGAGAAGCCACACAAACATGGAGAGTAAGGTAGGATTCTGTTTACTTGACTATTTCAATATTTGGGAAAGTCATAGAAACAAAAATAAGGTAGATTGAAATGATAAATGGTTAATGAGCTCTGTGTGGGGCGACGAATAGTTTTGGAAATATATGAATGATGGTTACATAACCTGGAGGAAGTACATAGTGCCACATGAATTGTATTCTTTGATTAAAAATGAAATTTTATGTCATACACATACTTTATCTCCATTTTTAAAATGTTGAAAGTGTTTGAACATGGTGGCACACACCTGTAACTCCAGAATTCAGGAGTCTGAGGAAAAAGGATTACAGAGCGTCCTCAGCCAGCCTAGGCTGTACAAGGAGGCATTGTCTCAAAGCAAATAAAATGCAAACAAACAAAATGTATGCATGTTGATCCCAGCAGATAGACAGGCTGCTTAGACAAGTTAATCAGTTCTCTGAGTCTGCTATCTCACCTCTGTACAGTGGGAAGAGATGTATTACTTAGCCTGTAAGATTACTGTCAAATTCAAATGGCATAATTTCATATGGCCACTCAGCACCAAGTCTGATCAGTAATGAGTGTTCGATAAGGGGATCCATTTTCATGTGATAATTTTTGCTCTGTCTAGAAATACATTGTTTGACACCATCTATAAAAATACATTCCCTGGGGCTAAGGTTGAGAACACTGCTCTCTCAGAGGCTCCTGGTGTGGTTCCGAGAACTCACATGGTATACCACAACCATGTTCCAGGATGCTCACATGGTGTATCACAACCATGTCCCAGGGCGCTCACATTGTATACCACAACCATGTTCCAGGGTGCTCACATGGTGTATCACAACCATGTCCCAGGGCGCTCACGTGGTATACCACAACCATGTCCCAGGGTGCTCACGTGGTATACCACAACCATGTCCCAGGGCGCTCACATGGTATATCACAACCATATCCCAGGGCGCTCACATGGTATACCACAACCATGTTCCAGGGTGCTCACATGGTATATCACAACCATGTCCCAGGGCGCTCACATGGTATATCACAACCATGTTCCAGGGCGCTCACATGGTGTATCAC